>JAMQGT020001344.1:0-184316 GCA_024447675.2 Pterophyllum scalare | reverse complement strand
TATGTCTAACTTACTTCGTTCAGTTACGTATTGCTAACTTCCTCCTCCTCCTCCTCCTCCTCCTCCTCCTACTCCTACTCCTATTACGTTGTTTACGAACTTCTCTAATCAGTAGTGTTACATAAAATGTATTATGTTTACTCTTTATTAAAGATATATGTCCTATCCTGGATTGTTTGTGTCATACAGTCATGTCTGACAGTGCTAGAAGACGATAAGCACACAGGTGTGCTAAAAACACAGTTATAGGTTTTAGAATGAGGTATGAGGCGGTTTCAAAGAGAAAGTAAAACAACGTCTGAACCTCTCCTACTGTGTCACATGAAGCATATCACACTAGTTCTCACACTTATATAATCCAACCATAAAGATATTCTTTCTGACAGTACAGTCTGAATGTACAGCAACAGTTCACAGCACATTTTGTGTCTTACCCAGCTGATAATAATGATGATAAGATATTTATAAACAGTATTCAGATTTCAGACTGTTCTGAACAGGCCTCAGTGCGTGTGTTATATAAACACAAACACAAATGCTCCTGCCTCCTGCAAGCTTAAGTGACTGAATCCTTTCAAAATCAAGCCGGCTTTTCATTCAGCCAACATCCAAACAAATTACACACACCGAGTTCCTGACCTCATTGCGCCTGACGCTGATGACAACGTTTGTGACGTGGAAGCAGCACTTCCTGAGAAATGTTATTCTGTGGCCTATGAACTTGTTAGGGCATGCGTCTTCGTCAGACATAAGGAAAAACCTCGGAAACTACACTGCTGTCTGAAATCACGTGACCACTCCTGGCAGAATTGCGCTGTTATTTCATCATCTGAGTAAAGACCATTTATTTTTCAGAAATGTTGCAAAAAAAAAAGTTAACTTTATGTAAACTTCAGTACAAGTTAAATCTTTAGGAGTTAAAATGAAATTCAGATTATTAAAAGTGCCAAAACATAAATGTGTAATGTTTGTGACATTATGAGTTTGTTAATACTCATACCACATAACTGGTCAGCCTAGTTCTAACACACATACCTGTTCAGCTGCGTAACTATCTAATCAGCCAATCACATGGCTGCTCTGAGCTACAAGGATTTCCTGCACAGCCATCTCTAGTCTTTACAGAGAATGGCCAAACAAGGCCTGGTCGGAGTTTCAGTGTCTGCTGTGACATTTGTTTGGGAGGGTCAGAATTTGGCATAAACAACATGAAAGCATGGCTCCATCCTGCCTCGTACTGTATCAGTGCTTCAGGTTATTTTTGGTGGTGTAATGGTGTGGTGGATATTATCTTGGCACACTTTGGGCCTCATTGTTAACCCCACAGCCTATCTGAGTACTTTTGCTAACCATTTCCATCCCTTTATGACCGCAGAATAACCATCTTCTGACGGTTGCTTCCAGCAGGATAACACACCATGGCACAAAGCTCAGATCATCTCAAACCGGTTTCTTTAACATGGCAATGACTTCACTGTAATCAAACATAAGCAATGTGGTGGAACAAGAGATTCACATCCTGGATGTGCAGCTGGAAAATCCGCAGCAACTGTGCAATGCAATCATGGCAATATGGACCAAAATTTCTGAGGAATGTTTCCAGCACCTTGTTGAATCTGTGCTACGAAGAACTGAAGCCACGCTGAACGCAAAAGGCATACCTCATTAAACTGTCCGCTGAGTATAAGTCAATACTTTAGCCTAGTGGTTCCCAAACACAGGATCAGGCCCCACCAAAGGGCCACATAATTAATCAGTGAGAATCAGATGAGCCATGAACATGTTTATTTTTAAATGACCTTTCTGCATTTTTTTAACACAACAAACCGAGTTTAGTTAGTACTTATATTTTAATGAAACCATTCTGAGACATTTAGAGGATAAATATCTTCATATTCTATTTGCTATTATTATTATAATCAAGTGGCTCCAAATATGACTGTTTGAATCTTAAACAATAGCATGTAATTTAAAATAAATCACCATAAATGCAATATGTGGAACCTTGATCTGTTAGGTAAGCTGCTAAAGCTGTCATATAAATATACAGGAACTGTTAAAAAGCTCCCAAAGTCAGTACTGTAGTAAATGTACTTAAAGAGAGCATATCTGTATTCCACCACTGTGGATTTTCCACACACTGCTGTTTACCTGCAGAGCTCATGGCTCACATGGCTGCAGGAGGCGTGGCACTGCTACTGATAACAGCACTGTAACGTGTACCGACCCTCTGGAATGTTTATTATTGGCCAGTCCTGAAAGTGCAAGAGAGCATATGTTTTTAAAGTAAATAAACATGCTTATGGTGGTTTCTGTATTGTTTAGTCTTGTGACATTTTGTATGACAACAAAGTTTTTGTTGTGCAATATTGCTGAAAATAAATCGCCTCATGAGCCTTTCACTTCCACTTCTTGGGTGGGAGTGGCAACGATTTGATGGAAATCATCAACTGGAAAAAATACAGTTGGCTATGACAGGTAAGTTTGTGCTCCGTGTGGCACTGCTTGAATGTTTCATAAGAACCCAGTCAGAGCCTATCTAGTTCCATTCCTAATTCAGGGTTAATTCCTGTTCTAGACAAAAAGTAGATGTGCATCAGCTCAATACCACAAGACAGAAAGACTCTCAATTATCTTTACTGAAAAAAATGTAGGTGTGAATGTGAGTGTGAGTGGTTGTCTGTCTCTCTGTGTTAGCCCTGCGACAGGCCGGTGACCTGTACAGGGTGTACCCTGCCTCTCGGCCTTTGAATGCTGGAATAGGCTCCAGCCCCCGCGACCCTGAACAGGATAAGCAGAAGAGAATGGATGGATGGATGGATGGAAAAAAAAATGTAAGTATACAAAGTATGCAAATACTATACAAATTAACAAATCAACTAGTCTACCTGCCAACACACACACACACACACACACACACACAAAAATCATGAAGAAACACCTCTTCATGTCCTTGTAGGCCTTGCTGAGTTAAAGCACGTCCTTGTGGAAATAAGTGACACGAACTATACTGAGCTCATGGATAATGAGAAATTCTGGAAGGACATCTTCTGTCATTTATGAGAAACAGGAAACTTTAAAATTTAAATTAAGCTGACCCCTCCCCCGACACCTGTCTGAGATCATCCAGTTGTATGTTTTACCCTTTAGTCTTCTGTGCTTCCTGAACCATGCTATAATATCCCACATGCTCATATAAGATAAAAACTTTATTAATTCTGTGGGAAATTATTATGCCTTTTGTATGCTCAGTGCAAAATAAAAAAAAACAGTAAGACCAACAAAAGAACAAAACAAAAAACCCTTCCAAAACAAAACAAAAAACAACAGAATAAAGCTCAACTGCGCAAAACAAGATACAGATAATAACAAGATAAAATATGAACATAAACATGTACATCAGTTTACAATTGATAATGTAATAATGATCCTCCCGTCTGGTAGAGAACAGATGGAATGGTGTAAGAGTATGGTCTTATAACATGATGTGTATGTGTAGATTTATAAAATGTTTCAGATTTTCAGAGAGGGGGAAAGTTATACAGTGTAACAGTCATAGATATGTGACTGCATATTCAGCTGTGGAAATATTATTATTATTATTATTATTATTATTATTATTATTATTATTATTATTATTATTATTATTATTATTATTATTATTATTATTATTATTATCTTCTGACTGGTGTAATAAATGTGCCAAAAATGATTGGAAACACTGTGAATACCCCCGTCAGTCACCAGAGGGCGGTAAAATCAAGCTCAATAAAGAGGGCTTCAGTTGTCAAATTACTGCGCATGCGTCACTTTGACTGGCTTCGTGCAGCTCCCGCACACAGTCGGCACTTTTTCTTGTATGGTCAAAGAGTGCCTGAGATAAACCAGTTCCCTGCTGCTTGCTCCATTTCGATGATGAAAAACATTCATTTTAAAGATTTCTTCTGGGTGAGTTTTTGTTTGTTTGTCTTTTTGTTTTAGTTATTCTCATGATTATAACTTTAATTTTTTTTAAAAAGGGTAAGGCAGCCTCTGACAGAACCATGAAGAGGATGTGTTCAATTTTATTTTGTGTCTGTTTCTATGCAGTTGTGATTGGAATAAGAAAAACTTGTGGCATTCTGATTATTTTTGTAAACATGAATTATTACACACTGAAGCCCTGCTGAGGAATCTTACTTTTGTAAGAATCTGCGATGTAATTAGTAATTGTAGTTTCCTTCAGTGGAGTAAAGAGTAAAGTTCTCAATGCAGTAGATGAACATGGAGTACCAGAATATTTCCCTCTACATTACATAAGCAAACATACAGGATTTTGTATTGTCTAAGTGTGGCCTCACATGATGTATTTTAAAGCAATAAAAAGTCTGCTTACCTGATTACAAGTTGGTGACCTCACCTTAACTAAATTATGGAGATGCACAGTTGAAAACATTAATTACACTCCAAGTCAATTATTCTGAAGTTAAAGTGCTCATTTATGTCTGCAGGGTTGTTTAAACAAGTTTAGCCAGAGCGTGCCTGTCGTACAATTAAGAGCTGGGTGTGGGAGACGTGGTAGCAGCTAAATCCCTGAGCCCTCCGTTTCTGTTAGGATATCTGTTTTGTTGTAATACTGTCTGGGCATCTTGCTGACAGAACTCGGACCTGACATCCACCACAGGGTACGATGGCATCATTCAGTATCTCAGTGATGGCAAGAGGACATGCAAGGAGGTGGAGGATCTCATGAAAGCCAGGTAATGCCATCATCCTTATAAATAATAGTGTAAAAGTATTTGGATGGCATGTTTGGCACTAACCAAAGGTCTGCAAGACTGTGTTCAAGCTTTATATTAAAAGCCAGATGTTGCCATGCATGTAAGCAAGACAGATAGGTACAATGTAAGTTTCGGCTTATGCAGCACTTCCAGTTTAGAGATGTATTTTTTGATTAGTGAGGATCACTGTGTCATGCATTTGCCAGGACTTTCCAGTGTTTCAGACCCCAGCAAATCACTTCCTACCAGCTCTAACTTTTGCAAAGAACACTGCTGCAATGATGCTGTTAAATGCCAGAAAAAGAATAAAATAGACTCTTTAATATAAGTAAAGGTCATGTAGTCTGATTTGGAAGTGTTTCCCTAGTTTCTAAGGTTAACTCCGTGCACTGCTGCATCACAGTAGACTGGCAGAAATGAAGCAGGAGACAGATAAAGTGTTCTGGCATACTTTAACGTCTTATTTCATAGCAGTTTACGGTGACACAGGCAGGTCCAGCTGGAAGTCAGCAACATAACCATCACCTCAATTTATTTATGATTCAGTGGAGAAACGTGCTATAGGGAGAATAACGCTATGAAAGAGGAGGATATTACACAATAACATAACTGTTAGTTTCCCAATTTGGGGAATCAAAAGCATTTTTAAACCACAGTGGTTTTCAAAATAATTGCGGTAAGACTTACTGAAATAAAAGCAGAGTAAAGAAACGTGCTAGAAGTGAAGTGTTTTGTGTGAAACAGCAGCAACAAAAGAATTCCAACTTTTAGTCACGCACACAAATTTTTTCAGACTATTTTTGCAGAAACACACACATCAACAAATCCTTGTTGTGCATTCCATGCTGGAGGTCAAACTTAGTCTGAGCACTTCCTGCTTTGACTTCCTTGAGTCGCATGTTTCAGTGTGTTTTGTAACTGATCAGGCAGAAAAACTCTTTCTGATCTGTTCTTGTGTGATTATTATATTTGAGATCTGGCTGAGTGACATTGGACTTTAAGTCGCCCATTTGTCATTTATCATCAGTTGTGTTTAGAGAGACAGTTTAATAATTTAACAACAACAATTTAATATGTAAATCTATGACTTCAAAAAAAAAAAAACACTGATAGTGAAACCTAAGAGATGTTTGAAAGTAAATTGATGGCCTGTCAGAGATGTCTGGTATGTGCTTTCCATGTAAATTCATTTGCAGTGTGTTGGCTGACCTGTCTGTTAGCCTGTTCTTTGCATGTATGCTTGTATGCTGCACTCACACCCTAGGGGATTGTTTCTTCCAGGGCATCAATTGAAGAGAAGTACGCCAAAGATCTTCTTAGTTTGTCCAAGAAGGTGTGTGGACACAATGAGATGAAGTAAGCAACACTCTGTGTTGAGATGCTGTTATTATGCGCCTCACATGCTCTCCACCCCCTGATTTTGGACAAGTGGAAGAGAATGGATGGATGGTTATTAATGTTATTTTAGTCTGTCAGTTTTTATGTGCTGCACTGATGCCACATTGCCAACAAGCCCAGTTCCTGTTTAATGAATGCTTACACTAATAATAGGAAGGAATGACTTAGCATGATAATTTACTTCATCAAATATAGTGTGTAAACTAGAGATACTTCAGCTTGAAGTAAATGCATTTGCCAATGCACACCACTGGCTCAACTGAAATCTTTAGAAGTGTTTTATGCAGCAATCTTGCTGTCTGTGAGAATGAGATTGGATGCATGTGTTGTCAAGATGTACTGTTGCCCTGTCCTTGTTTAAAGCATTGCATATTTTACCAACTGAGCAGTCGATCTATTCTATAGAAGACTGAACGCTCTGACTCATTTCTCAAATTCAAGTATCTAAGGATGTCACAGATTCAGAGAGATTAATTTCAGAGGCCTGTGGGTCAGTTTCACTTTGGGGCTGAAAAGAGGAACTTTTTGTATAGCAAATTCTTATTCATACTGACAAGTGAAAAATAACAACCAAACCCTATTTTTTTTAGCCAGCATGCACACATCAGAAAACTATCACAAGACCAGTTATATCACAGACCATTACTGGTATCAAATTACATGTAGTATTAAAAATTCTTAAAACTCCAAGAGCTCTTTTCCTTCCTCTTCAAACACACGAACAGCTTTCTTTTTTTCAAAATGTTTCATTTTCATGTACAAAATCAAGGTCAGTGAAGTTACTACATTTGGTTCCTTGTCCGTAAGTGATAAAAAACTGTGAAATAAAAACACAGATATGATGAAAGAAACGTGTATTTTCGAACATTACAACATACACATTATAACTTTATACAACATTGGGCCATTTCTTCATGGCCACGTTCTTGAAAATCACATGTTTCTTAGACTGTCCAGAAGCTCAGTGATGCCCTGGTCCAGATCTGGGAGGAGATCCCTCAGGACACCATCCGTCATCTCATTAGGAGCCCCGACACTGTCAGGCATGCATACAAGCATGTGTGGGGGATGGGGGGCATACAAACTACTGAGTTTGAGTTGGCAAAATGAACTAGCCTACCACATTCTTTTTTCACTCTGATTTTCAGGTTTTCTTTGAATTCAGCATAATATGGAGGCAAAATATGGATTTCAAAGATACATGATATATTGTGAAGCTGATCCACAGATTTTAAAAATAAAATAACATTTTGAAATGAATTCTGTATTTGAAAACCTCCTTGTGATTGCTTCGGTTGCTAGCAGATTGTTATGGTTTGCACGGAACGCACAGACTTGTCTTGTATAGTTCCTTTACTGGATAGTTGTAGTGAAAAAAAAAAGATTTTTAACTACAGCTTGAACATAACTGGAAAGAGGACCAAGTGACTCGACCAGGATCCTTGTAGAGCTTGGTGGGCCAATTAAAATAACTTTGGTTTTGGTATAATTTAGTTGAGGAACTTTTTTATCCAGAATTTGAGATCTTCCAAACAGTCAAATGGATTCTTCATTGAACTGTCAAGTGTGTCAGGTAGATAGCATATTATCCACATAACAATGATAGTGAATATTGTTTTTCTGAAAGCTAGAGCCAAGGGACATGTATATTAAGAAAAGAAGAGGTCCTGAAATGGATCCTTGGGGAATGCCACATTTGATATACCACTGTTTAAGGTTGATGCACTCAACCTTAAACAAGGCTACAGTCACCATTGTGCATGATTACAAATGAATTACAAATAAAAAGTGGTCAAAAATGTCACATGATGCTTTTACTGTAACATAAAGTGTGTGTCATATATAGTAGTCTACTGTATACAAATTTTACCCAGATTTAATGTGTACAATCCTAAAGTAATCTCTTCTTCTCCTTTTCCAGCACATTAAAGAGATCCTTGGACATGCTGAAATTACGTAAGCACTTTTTTTCTTGCCTTGTCTTGATTGTAAAATGTATAAAAACTGTAGTCTGAACTAGACGTTTACCCTGCAGAGACTGAACAAGTGAGTCTGTCACATTTACAACTGTCACAAAATATGAGGGACGGAGGCCAAGAAACTGGAAGACTTCAGAGAAAAGCAGAAAGAAGCAAGGAAAAAGGTTTTTTACTGCACTGAAATGCACTGAGACTTTAAAGGCATTCAAGCAATACATTAAATTGATGATGGGATTGGACCTTTTATTTTAGATAGAACAACAAATGGATGTTCTCCACAAACAGAAGTCCATACAGTACAAGAAGACAATGGATGTGAGTACATATGAAACAGTTTGAAGGTTAATTACTTTTCTGCAAGAACATTTCTGCTGCTTTTCCTTAAAAAAGGTTAATAATAAGATGATCTGATGAGCATTCAGTCACACAAAGGTAATTGGCCTGCAAAACCAAAGTCAAAAGCATTTCCTTATTCCGTTTTTAAGGTACCAAAGCTGCAGTTCCAAGATTGTGTTGTGTCTCATGTTTAGTAAAATGAAAACCAGAAGTAGTTAAACGAGGTAGCCCCAGCAGATCATCCATTACTGATTCACGTAAGAGGAGTTTCAATTGTGTTGTGAAAACATCATATCCATCCCTTCTCTGTTCTTCCTCTTTGGTGGGGGGAAGTTATGTTTACCAGTCTGGGAAGTGAAGAGCAGGGCATCATTTAAAACCATTAAAATTCTTGCCAAAGTAGAAGTGCTTGTCATCTAAGGCTCATATGACTATAAAAATTAGATGGTAGCACCAACAAATATGTCAGTAGATATTTTTATCATAGTGCCAAAATACATCATTAAAGTGTAAACTGTGGTTTTGTCTCCAGTCAAAGAAGACTTATGACCAGAAGTGTCGAGACAAAGAAGAAGCCGATCAGAATGTGAACCGAAACACCAACAACACCAAGCACATGGAAAAGGTACTGTGACAACAGCAGACACCCCCACTCATCAGACTTTAATGTGATATGAAAAGAATGGAAGGATAAAAAATGAAGGCATTATATCATTTATTTTCCCCAGGTTTGGCGTTTGAACCTTGAACTCTGTTTAGTCCTTACACCCGTAAATCTATATTAATCTCAAATTAAGGAATTTGCTACTATGATATCACTGATGTAAATCACTCGTCAGACTATCTGTTCAAAAGGTTTTTTTTTTTTTTTGGGTAGTTTCGAATCATTGCTAAAAATTGTAATCTAAAGAATCCAAAAAACATAACCGCTGTCAATTGGCAAGATAACGAACCACAAATTGCCCCTATAAATCCCCTAGAGTATGAGTATGTGTGCAACAGGTGAAAGTGCCTAAAGAAATAGAATAAAACATTATATGAGTGTGTGTGGGAGGGGTGTGTGATGTGTATGTGGCTTGTGGTAAAAAAAATGCTTTGAGTGCTCAAAAAAAACCACATGAGTCCTTATTTCCGTTTTAGAGGTGCTCTTGATGCACATTTTTTAGGTGCATTGAAAAAAAATGCAGCAAACAATAAAAGGCTTATTGTTTTACTTATTGTTGTTTTATACCTGACAAAAATACTTCAAAAAGCCTTATCAAGTCCGATCTCAGATTAAGCAATGCTGTCTTGAAGAAACGTCTCATATTCTGGGAAACGCAGTTTGGCTCTCTACCTCAGACTTCCTTTTCATTATTATATGAATTTTTTTTTTTGCATGAAAGCCACCACACTGAAAGATGACTAACCTCTGTATGTCCTTGAACAGAGGGCTTTTTCTAATTTGACTTTTTTGGTATTATTTTTGTCATGTTTCAGCTCTACTCAAAAGCACAGCAGGCAAAGCAGACTGCAGAAGAAGCAGGTAAGATAGTAAACAACAGCAGGATGGAAGGACTAAACCCTTCAGTGACCCATTCACACACTCTGTGGTGATGATGATGATGATGATGATGATGGCAGGCTGCCTTTGGATTCAGCATGTTGCTCACTTCATTCCTTTGACTGTAATACCTCTATTGATGCAACAGATTTTGGTTGTTTATGCTTTTTATACTCTGTACTATTTTTCAGACAAGTTATACCAGCAGAATGTCACCACACTGGGAAAGATTAGAGATGACTGGATAAAGGAGCATGTCAAAGCCTGTGAGGTAAGACTGCAAATAACCTTCAGTCTAACATTAGCACACGTTATGGAAATGAGCTGGGTGACTTTGTTTTGTTGTCCCTGCAGATGTTCGAAAAGCAGTCAGTGGAGCGGATCAACTTCCTGAGAAACATGGTCTGGACTCACCTCAACCAGCTATCTCAGCAATGTGTGACCAGCGATGAGGTAAAATCCCCTAGTTACCATGACCTCTGTGCTAAGTGTTTTTTTTAACAAGTTTATAAAGAACAGGTCATGTGATAGAAAATGTAGGAGAGGTCACAATCTGACCACTTTAGTGTCTTTTAGCTCATTGTTTTGGCTTTACAGCTTGGGACTTCACTGTCTCTGGTCTCTCTCGCTGGTCTTTTACTAACCTCGCAGCTGGCAGCTGTTTTCAACTTTACACTTTAGCACAAATGAACAAAAACACAACTCTAAATGACTGCTAATTCCAGTGTCTGTATAAGCATGTCTTTATATGGCCAATGTTGCATTTACAGCTTGTTCTGCTATCTGTAAGTGGACCAAACACAGTTAATTCTGGTTTAAAATTCTTGGGAAACTTTTATATCTCTTTATCTTTGGTGTGGGTTGTTTGGACTCTGATCTTGTTTTACTGTCTCCTTTTACACGTGTGCATAGCTGTATGAGGAAGTGAGGAAGTCACTGGAGCAGTGCAACATCCAGGAAGATATTGAGCATTTTGTAAACCTCAGACAGACTGGTGACAAACCACCAGGTATGAGTCAGTGACAGTACTGTATCCAACCAGAGGGAACTCATTATCTAACAACACAGTCTCATTAGTTGCCAGAATGTCACCAGTTTCCTTCTTCCTCTCCAACAGTTCCAGTTGTGTATGAGAATTTCTATAGTGGTCAGAGGTCTCCAACGGGAGCACTATCCTTTCGACCGCCTCTGCCACTCAACAGGTAAGGAAGAGAAGGACTCCAGCGGAGGGTGCTGCCAGCTTGCTAAAGTATTTACAGTGGGGGAAATAATTATTTGACCCCCTGCTGAATTTGTAATTTGACTCTCTTCTTTGTAATTTGTTTGGTTGTTTCATTTTAATGGAGAGAGACAGAATATCAACAAAAATCCAGAAAAAACACATTACATAAAAGTTATAAAGTGATTTGCATGTCACTGAGTGAAATTAAGTATAAGTACTGGAGTATTTGATCCCCAAAAAAAGCATGACTTCGTACTTGGTGGAGAAACCTTGTTGGTAAGATGTTTCTTGTTGTTGGGTTGGAGGTCTGGAGACTGGCTAGGCCACTCCAAACCTCAATCCTTAATGTGCTTCTTTGGCCACTTCTTTGCTACCTTGGTAGCATGTTTTGGGTCATTGTCATGCTTGAAGACCCATCCATGACCCATCCTCTGTGTTCTTGCTGAGGGAAGGAGGTTCTCATCCAAGGTTTTACACTACATGGCCCCGTCCATTGTTGTCCCGCACCCTTAGCAGAAAAACAGACTTAAAGCATAATGTTTCCACCTCTGTGCTTGACTGTGGGGATGGTGTTCTTTGGATCATACTCAGTTTTTCCATTCCTCCAAACACAGCAGGTTGAGTTGATGCCAGATAACTTGATTTTGGTTTCATCTGACTGCAGCACTTTCTCTCAAGCGTTCTCTGAATCATTTAGATGTTCACCGGCAAACTGAAGACTGGCCTGTACATGTGTCTTCTTGAGCAGGGGGGACCTTGAGGGCCCTGTAAGATTTCAATCCATCACAGCGTAATGTGTTACCAAAGCTGTTCTTGGTGGCTGTGGTCTCAACTGCCTTCAGATCATTAACAAGCTCCTCCCATGTAGCTTTGGGCTGATCCACCACCTTTCTCATGATCATCCTCACCCCGTGAAGCAAGATCTTGCATGGAGCTCCAGACTGAGGGCGATTAATGGTCATTTTATATTTCCTCCATTTCAGAATAATCACACCATCAGCTGTCACCTTCTCACCAAGCTTCTTGGTCTTGTAGCTCATTCCAGCCATGTGCAGGTCTATAATCTTGTCCCTGATGTCCTTTGACAGCTCTTTGGTCTTTCCCATGGCGGTGAAGAGACTGGAATGAAAGAAATTAATTATGTGGACAGGGGTGCCTTATACGCATAATGAGCTGAGATCAGGAGTATCGGTAATTGATTGATTAATTCTAAGCAATGTGCCACATGAGTATACACAGCCAATCTGTGGGGTTTTGCCATGTTTGTAGAGCATTGGTGGGACATCTCTAATTTTTTGCTTTGTTTTGTGAATTTGCAGGAGGGGGCCATTACCTCAGCCAACACAGAACAGTAACGGTATGTTTGTTTGTACTTAAATAGAGTGCACTGTCAAAAGTAGGCTACCAACCTGGAGAGCAGGCCACTAACCAGACACCCCCGAAAAGTCCCAGATTCATTCCATATCATTTGTTCCAGTTAAAACCAATCAATTCATCAATGCTTTAAAAAAATAAAATAAAAAAAATTAAAATTGTGTTCCATGTTTCTGCTAACACCTATAGAAAAGTAAACCAGCATAATGTACTGCAAGCTCCAACCAGTAAATATTATGAATACATTCAATAATTATTTTCTTTTACAATAAAAAGAAAATACTGAAAAATAAATGAAAACATTAAAATGAATTTATTTTTTGTCTGATCAACAGCCAAACCTAAATTCAGACTTTACAGTTACAGAAACTGGAGTACAAGTAAACGTTCAGGTATTCTGGCAGATTATGAAATGATTAACCAGTTATCCAAACTCTTGCCAGCTGTAGGGGCTGTGCTTCTGAGGAAATAATTAAAATGGCATTATGGATTGTTTTTCTAAGCTTAATAATAAAACTGAGTGCTAGTTAGCTCATCATAGATTAGTTTGTTCTGTGTGCTGTTTTTATGTTTCACCACGCAGCCGCTGATACTGTAGAAAAAAGTCAGGGTGCCATTAACTATTATTTCATTAACTCTACATGTAAGAGATGCAACACTTCAAAGTTGATTTTTGCCTATAAAACCTTGTAGCTGCCACAGAGTATTGTGGGTCAGCCATGTTCCAGTTTTGCTTTTTGCATACTGTATTTGCATTTTATGTATTGATGAATGCCCGCCAAACCCGGCACTGAAAATTTTCACATTTGCATATCAATCTTGTGGCTACCGAATATGTGTTACATGCTTCTGCTTTTCGTGCTGAGACATTTTTTTATGTTTGCTTTTATGCAGATGAGTCGCATTACTCAACAGTGCAGGACGCAGACTACAGTGTTATCCAGTACTAACACACATTGTCTGCTGGAAGAATTTCTGTACACACTGTGGACTGTTGTGTGTCAGACCTCAGAGTTACTTTGTGCGTCTCCTCACTTCCTCTTTTATGATTTCCTGTAAAAGGAAGGTCAGACCAGAAGGAAAGATTTGTGTCATGTGTAAATAAAACTTTAGGCGTAAGTATAGCAAGCATTTTATTTTAAGGGTCTTGATTCTATTGTTAAAATGAAAACAGGCTCAAATGATGATGGCTTTGCTGTGTGAAAATGTCACGTGAGCTGACCTAATCAAGTTAAAGTCCTTTATTTAACCTGCACCCAACATTTTTTTTAGTAAGAGTTTGATGCTCTGAACTGTGTCTGAATACTGGAGGACTGTTAAGAGTTGCACTTTGGTTTTGCTCTACTGATATTAACAACTCCTAATTTTTAGTAAAAAGGAAACAGATGGCATTTTATTCTGCAACGGATGTGGTTTTGGTTCTGTTAAAACTATTGTTCTTCACTGCACCTCTAAATAAATTTATCTGTGAAACTGTTCTTAAAATACTGTGCAAAAGTCTCGAGACACCCCTCGTTTCTTTATATTTATTAATAAGTGCAGCAATTTATTGAAGCATGTCCAAACATATGGAAATACAGTATACGGGGGAAAAACTGAATTTTTACAATTCTAGACAAACTTGAAAGTCAGTATTTGGTGCGACACCTTTATTCTTCAACTAAGTCTGAACTCTCTGAGGCTGCTTTCTTGTCATTTCTTTAGTCTTCAGGAATAGTTCTCCAGGCCACTTAAAAAAAAAAAATACAAAGCCTGGCTGCTTGAAATCAGAATATAAAGAAATGAGAGGTGACTCAAGACTTTTGCACAGGATGGTAAACTGCTCTTTCTGTGTTTGCAGATGTCACATATAATGCATAATATTTTATTGTGCTGATCATCCATGACAAAATAACCATTTCAAATATAAAACAAACCCAGCTTTACTTCATCTGCGATCATGTTTGCCGCCTTTCTTATACGTCAACACGTCTTTAAGCATTTCAAATTGTACAATCCTCCTCAATGTGAGTTAAGAGTTCCTGGGAAGTCGGTTCCTCTGTCCACTGGCTGCTATGCATCTTCAGGTGTTTCTCCTGCATATGGAAGCGGAATTCAGCTCCTCTGTTGGTTTGATGTTACACGGCATGCTCTGACTTGATCAGATCCAGAATGATCTGGATGGTTGCCTCACCTGCATCAGGAACACAGTTAGATCAGTCTGTTTGATATTGTATCTTGGATGAGCAATTTGGCTTAAATATAAAAAGATGCAAGAAAAAGCTTTGTTTCTAATGAAATCGTTCCTAATTAAAACAGCTTGGTCGAAATTTTAGTGCCTGAAGTTTAGTGAATTCCCAATTCCACATAACAATGAGTGAAGAAAAAAAATACACTTGTGTGTATCCCAGTATAAGGCATAAATTACTATCTATTATATGTTATGTGGTGCCACAGACGTTGTATGTTGATGGGATGTATTGGGTTACCCTCCAAATTCATCCTCGGGTTCTCGAGCTTCTTTTCAAGCAAAGAATCCATCAGTTTTCTCAAGTGTTTGAAGATCACACCAATGCGCACAGGAGCCTTTAAACAAGAACAACACACGGAAAATTTAATTGTGCACCACTTTTCAGTAACACAGCAATTTAGGAGACACAAACACATGTACGCTCATCTGCCCCTTTATTAGGTACACCTGCTCGACTGCTCGTTAATATAAATATCACACTAGACGACCTGCTGAAGTTCAGACTGAGCATCAGAATGGGGAAGAACAACATGATACCCTGCCTTGTATCAAAGGTACACGGCAGGATGGTGGTGTAATGATGTGGAACAGATTTTCTTGGGACACTTTAAGCCCCTTAGTCCCCGTTAAACACCACAGCCTACCTGAGTATTTACTGACCATGTCCATCCCTTCATCACCACAGTGTACCCATCATCTGATGAACACGCCATGTCCCAAATCTTCTCAAACTGGTTTCTTGAACTCAAATGGCCTCACATTAATACTATATTGAACTAATCATGGCGCAATCCCTGTGACCTCTGACCTGGAAGTGGATCCATCCATCCAGAGTGATAAGCCTCTCTCTGTGCTGAATATCAATGTCACCTCCAAACAGCAGCATGGGAAAAGGAGAAATCAGAGTGGTGTCTCGCAGGTAGATCTTAGTGTATTTCACCTGCCGACAAAAATAATGTCTTAACACAAGTGTGAATTACAGATAAGCATGCACGCACACACACACTTCATCCATACCTTCTCCTGATACAGCAGCCAGCCGTGTGTCTGCAGGTTCCGGTTAACAGATGAGAAGTGAACCTGAGCCTTGCCTTGGGGTGTCTCCACTGTGCAGGCCACGCGCTCGAGCACATCCACAGAGGGGGTGCACAGGACCCGGGCCACGTTGTCGTAGAGCCCCGCAGACAGCACAGCATTCAGGACAGAGATCTGCTGCTTGGACAGCAAGGCCCCCTGCGGCTTTAAGCCGGAAGAGGACGAGGAGCGAGACGACCAGAAACCTGCCTGCTCCATCATCTTCATCAGCTCCCGCTTCACATCCTGCATGGAAGATGGTGGAGGGACATCAAATTAGATGGAAGATCCTAATCCCAGTTCAAATTTAAGTAGTGAGCATGCGGTGGATGGGACGCTTTACCTCTATCGTAATGAGAGCTGTTCGATTAAGAAAATGCTTCCTACAGTAGGACATTTCTCCTCTTGGTCCGTCAGTCTGCGAGTTCTTCCACCTGAAAGTGTGACAGTAAACAGGTAACAAAAGGTCACAACAAATGAGGCAGGGACTAATCAGCTTATCAAACACTGAGAATGGGCTTCTTTACAGGCTGTTTTTTTAAGTAGACATATGATGTCTCCTGATTACACAACCACAAATAAATTGAAAATAATACATAACTAATGTTACTGTCAAAAGAAATGGGCTCTTTCCAGTCACTGTTAAAAAAAAATCTCAGTAAAAATCAGTATTTCATAAACATGCCCTCTGATGAAATGACACAGTTTGGGTTTCAACCCAAGCCTTTTTAAATCTTCAGACCAGTTTGTACCCCAGGTATGCGGCGTAGATGGTCAGGTGATCGGAGTTGGCGACTGCCAGTGCAGCTTTGGCCAGGTTAGCTTCTTCCTTTCTGTTCATTGGTGTGAAGAAAGGAGACTTCTCTGTGATGGCTGCCGCGATGGTCGCCTGAAACAAACCTTTGATTAACATTAATTGGAAAACATGATAAAAAAAAACAATAATTAAAACAGAAAATTGTGCCATAAAATCCTAATTCTCACACACTTGGAAACAACCACACTGTTTTTCGAGTAGTTACTCGGTTAGACGTACTATGGGCTCCAGGCAGCCGAGGATGGCTCCATAGATGAGCATCTTGCCGATCTTCACGTTGACCGGCAGGCTCGCCAAATGGTGTCCGAGAGGAGTGAGAACATGCTTGTCGGGCTCGCACGCGCCGATCTTCCTCAACAGGTTTACAGCGTTACTGACCGACTGCGGCTGAGGAGCATCCAGGGCACGGCTCAGAAAGTCGTCCGGTGAGCCGTACTGACATTTCTACCAGAGGGTAGAAAGAAGTGTCATGTGTTTGCGTGTGTGAGGATTTTTCATTTCTGTGTGAATCAGAGCGATTTACATACCATGATATGAAGACAAAGCTCCTCAAGCGGGACCCGCAGAATTTCTGGAATGGAATAATCCATGAAGACATCAAACCTGAAATTATGGGGGTTAAAAAAGAAAAAAAGAGCAAAACAAATCATCACATGACCTAAAACTTCTTTTTTTTTTTTTTGATGACCACATCCTTGATATTTAATGAGAATGTATTTCATTTATTGATCTAGTGGACACATATATATATAGCAGAGGATGAGCTCCACACCTGTACTTTGGGTAGAGCCTGAAGCAGAAGCCGTTTCTGACACGTCCTGCTCTTCCCTGCCTCTGGAGGGCGCTGGCTTTGGAAATAAAGGTTTCCACCAGAGAACTCATCTGGCTGCTCTCATGATACCTGAAAGACCACAGCAGAGTGGAGTTATGTCTGTGCATGTAATAAAGCAGCAGGTAATTATTATTCATGTTTGTGGCATCATTCTAAGATTCCTAAATGGCATATTATTCTCAGCAGACACTGAATGAATAATCATAAAACCTGGTACAGACATTCATTGTTCAAGACACTTCACTGAGACTTTCTGAGTGAAAACTCTGTAACAGGTTATAATATTTTTGATAACTGCAGGGATCACTCTTGGTTTATTATCCAGCACCATCATGAGGAAAACTGTTCAATATTGTTTTATCTTTAAAATATAAAATAAAAATTCTTTCAAACAGCATTTTTGCTATTTCAGATGTTTTGTTTTTTTTAAGTGAAGTTTATTATTTTTTTCAAAACTGGCACTGAAAGATTCTTCCTGTTTGCTGGCATCTCTTTACTGGCACTGACAAATGGGAGATAATTTACTAAACAAAATCCCAATCCCAAGGATTTGCAGAGCTCAAAAAATACATTTTATTCACAATAGAAAACACTCAAATGTTTAAACTTGAGACATTTTAGTATTTCATGAAAATTATGAGCTCATTTTGAGTTTGATGGCAGCAACACCTTCTGAGTATTGGGGCTGTACATATATAACACCGGTTCTTTTTTCTGGTGCTGTTCTTGAGGTCTTACTTGTTTTCTTTGGTCTTCCCAGTGTCAATGACGAAAACAACATCAGGAATCGTCACGCCTGTCTCAGCAATGTTAGTCGACAACACAATCTGAAAGTGACCCAAAACAGAGAATCGGATTAGGGATTTCTGTTCTATTTAACACAAACACACAGAAGGATCGGTTGTAATGAGATATACACGTCATACCACATAAGTACCTTTCTGACTCCATGAGGGGGCACTGTAAAGGCGGCGGCCTGATCCTTCGATGAGAGTGTCGAGTGCAGAGCAACAATCCTGTACCTTCGAGACAGACAAAAGTGACAGTGAGACAGAGGGAAAAGTTGATTTTTCACCATTTCTTTGGGATTTCTTTACATCGGTGTGTGCATGCCACCTGGTTTTGTCCCGAAACCTCTTGTCTGAGGAGAGCAGGTCGTAGAGCTGCTGGATATGAGCCAGACCTGGCAGGAACACTAGAATGGCTCCATCCACATCCACAAACTGTGGGGCTTTGTCTGACAGTGCCCCCCCATAAAAAAGAAAAAACCCACATGTTTAATACACGGAACATGAAGGAATCTGTGCTGAATGCTGCCAGCTTACGTACCCAAGTAGTCAATGAGGTCAACAAGCAAGTCCACGTTGATCTTGTTAGGGTTCATATACTGCAGCACGTGTCGAGTCCTGCTGCTGAAGTGATCGAGGTCAGGACCCAAGTCCCACCCCGAGGAGGAGTCCCTCACTATCACTTCCTGGAACAACGAGGAGTTGATGAACTCATATTTAGAATCATTTACAGTACAGTAAGAGTCCACCCTGGTTTGAAGGTCCCGGTGAAGCACGAGCAACATCTCAACAACAACTAAGCCAACATTACCTGGTGCTGCAAAGTCTTGCCACCTTTTTGTGTGACAGAGATGGTGACTTCCTCTTCTTCTTCAAGAATTTTCTGGCTGTACTCTGAGTCCTTCTCTAAGACGTACCCAGTCTGCTCCACTATGTCCTCTAAATGAAACACCTGAAAAAAATTAAACAGATTAAGACACACGGATGCTTGAAAATATCCCTTTCTTGGCCTTATCCTTGCTTCTTGGCTTAGACTGTGGTGGCCATAAACAAATACAGCTCATCTGTGATATTCACATTGAAAAACCATTAAAACAGACTACAGGAGATCTGCCGTTTATTTAGAGTAGCCTTGCATGATTCCTAGTAACCCTGGACCTTGGAGCACTCTCTCAGGCTGGCTTGCTTCTCTGTCTGAAACAAGTCAGTTTAGCTCCTCTCCCTTTAAGCCATCTTTCTTTTGACTGCTTTATTCTACTAAGTCTACTGAGGTTTTCTTCATATGGGTAAAAAAATGTATTAATGGACTAACAAAATAAATCAGCTCATTTATCATCTTAAAAACACATATTAAAAAAGTATCCAGTGCTCAGGCCCGGTGGTGCAGTGGTGGAGACTGAATAAAAGCAAACTAGTAAAGCTTCTCCTACCTCCACTGGGAAAGTCCTGCCAGGAATAGTGATCACCGGACAGCGGTTGAAGTAGTTGGAGAACTTGTCACAGTCCACCGTGGCGCTCATGAGGATCAGCTGCAAGTCAGATCTCTTCATCACAACATCTTTTAGGATGGTTAGCAGGAAGTCTGACTGAACGCTGCGTTCATGGACCTGAGGAATGGAGTTTAATTTATTGAATGAAAAGAAGAAGAATGAGAAGAAATGCATCCATAACCTGATCAATGCATAAATTCTGTCTTGACTGAGAGCTGTAAGTACCTCATCTACGATGATGTGGGTCAGGGAGCTGAGGTGCCGGTCATGCTGTAGCTTCCTCAGCAGAACTCCAGTCGTACAGTACAGCAGGCGGGTCCAGTCTCCGGACTGATTCTCCATCCGGATCTGGTACCCGCACAATGACGACTGAATTCAAAATTAAACAGGGTCAGTAAGGCTGGTTACGGTATATCCTGTCAGGCTACAGTGACACAAGAGGTAGTATTTTACACAAAGGTCCGTATCATGTAAAAAAAGAAAAAGAAAAAAGAAGAGCATTTCACCTTTGACCCTGGTCCATCCTCACAGCCCAGCTCCTGGCTGACTCTGCAAGCCAGACTCATGGCAGATATTCTGCGGGGCTGAGTCACCACGATGTTGCAGGGCTGTGCCGTTGTTCCCCCAGTCAACAGATCCTCCAGGAGGAACTGAGGAATCTGAGTGCTCTTCCCACTACCAGTTTCACCAGCTACCACCAGCACAGGGTGGCGCTGCAAAGCCTCCAGGACTCGATGTCGGTGTTGAAAGACGGGAAGCTGCTCTCGCTCTGCCTTGAAGGTAGGACACTTGTTTAATAGCACAGCTTCATTCAGTGCAAATGTTAACAAGTTCAAGTTTAATTACCTGCAGTTTGAGCGTGAGTTGTGACTTCTTCAGCTTTAATAAGAGCTCTCTGGCTGCCTTGAGATCAGCCACTTCCCTCCTCCCACCTCTTTTCTCTATCTTGTCCTCCTGCTCTTCTCCTCTCGCCCCGATATCAAGACCAGCGAGATTCTCCCATGATTCTTCAGGCTCTTCATCACCAGCTGTGCTCAGTCCATGCTTTCCCTGAGATTCCTGCTGTTGACTCTGGTTCTGCTGCTGTTTGAGCCTCGTCAGGAGGTGGGAGATGAACTGGTCTCGAGGTTTGTTGGCAACAGTGCGGCTCTCCTCCTCCTGCTGCTGCTCGCTGTCTCTCCACTCCAGCCACACATCTCTGTAGGTTGGAGGAAGCAGCTGGTGCACTGACTATGTGAGAGAATAAGAGGCGAAAGAAGTCACTGAATGCACAGAGATGGATAAAACAGCCAAAATGTAGCAGGCCCCCAAAACGTGTAGGCTGAGTGTTACCTGTCCTTTTACTAGGTTGTAGAGTGCGAGAGTGGCTCCCAGATGTTGAGCCTGCATGCTGTCCTCAGTCAGGATGGTGGGACAAACTTCCAGAACATCATCGGCCCTCTGAACGCGCACCCTGAGGCAAAGACATCACGTAAATACATAAAACAAACCCTACAAATCTAGGAAGCCCTGTGTATGTGAACCAAGAAACAAAACCATGTAGGCAGCTTACTTGCATCTCCAATATCTACCAGAAGCAACCTTATGAAAAGCCGGCGGTGGACTTTTTGGCAGGTTCTTTCGGACCCAGTCGATAAGGAACTGTTTGGGAGACTTTCCGGTCCAGCTGCGAGCTGTGTAGTCAAAGTTGCGAATGTCCTTTGGCTCGTTCTTTCTCACAACTGCAAGAAAAAAAAAAGTAAAAAAACTTCTTTCAAACAGTGGGTGTACTGAGGGGTACTGCTAAGGTCCAGTATAAGCTAACTAAGGATTATTTTCAACCATTAGTCCTGCAAAGCTACACTAGTAGAGTATAAGTAAAAGATACTGAACCGAGCATAACAGATATCCTTAAAATAAAATTGCTTCCTCTGCCGTGTGCCGGCTGTAATGTCTGTTTGATGCTTCTGTGTGAACCGCACAAACATCTTCCTACTTACACAAATAAATGACATTTTCCCTGAAGGTCTTAGACCACCTGTGCAGTCTGACATTACTGGAGGTTATTATGATTTAACCCGAAACAGGAGCAGGAACACACTTGTATGTAGTTATGTGAATGGATTTTCTTTTGTCCATAACACATATTTTACAGTGTTACTACACAATTTACTGACCATGACATTCCATAAAGCTACTGTATGATACATAAAACATATTCAACCTCTACTGTCCATCAGTTTACCTTTCTCAGCTGGTGGGTCCTTCTCAGCTTGTTCAAATAAATTAAAGCCGAGCTCTTCTTTGTCCTCCTTCACAGGAACTGTTTTCTTTTCTTTTTGAGGTGCATCCACCACTTTTATGGCAGGATTGAACATGGGGTGGGACTCCAGCTGCTTCATTTCTAGAAAGGAAAAACACCATGTTTCATTACAGAAAAATGGTGTTTAAAACATGTTTAAAGAATATCAGTGGAAAATAAGAGCTTACAGACGCACACACCTTGCTGTATGATGCGTATTCTGTCCTGTGCCATCCTCTGGCTCATTTTGTCTGCTTTGGTCTTGGCAACAGCTGCCACGTCTTTAGTGTCATACAGCTGAGCAGTCAGTATCAAATACCTGTCATTCTTCAAAGCCATACATAACACACACACAAAATTAATGCCCACAGCATATACTAAAACACATTTACTTCAAAAGACAATCATGTTTCTAACTCATACAAAGGTTGATAAGAAAATTTCACAGCCTTAATTCAACATTTTGAAATATGTGTTAACTCAGAACTAAAATGGGAAAAAAAAGAGAAAGTTTTTCTAATTGTACTTACTGGATCAAACTTTTCCTCTAGTTCAGGATTGCATGTTTTCTCCCCACCTTCCGATTCCTCCTCTTCTTCTTCACTGCTTTGCTCTGCATACCTTAAGATCCAGTCCTTCATGCTGGCAGCTTCGTCCTTCTCTGTAGCCTGGCAAACAACATACACACACACACTCACTCAGAAACTATGTGGCAGAATGCCAGTTTTTGGCCAACACACCCTTGCTGTACAAACCTTGGTGGTCTCTCTGCAGGTGGTGTTGCGCGGTGCTTCAGGGCTCTGAGCTGCAGGCTTCTGCTGGACAGGATGCTGGAACCGTGGCCGGTTCTTCTGACTCTCCTCCTGCATCTGCTGGCTAAAACCACCTGGCAGCTCCTCTGGTAAAACAGATGATAAATCCAGAAAGTTACAATCTGCCTTTGAGGACTCCCACAGTGATGATGTTTGAATGACTGCTGATGCTGTATTACCATCTTTAAGGTTGAGGCAGAGCCAGTCAAGAGCAGAATGGAGATCTCCTCCGTATAGGATGCTGCTCTTCATCGCCTCTTCGATGTGCTCCCTTTTAAAGTTGAACTTCTGCAGGGCTGTGTACAGATCCTGCAAGCACATTAGGAGAACGACAATGGGAATGTACAACACCAAAAGTCAGTCAGTGTGGGTCAGCTGTAAGGTATCAGTGATTTGTCTTTACCAGCAACTTCTTGCTTGTAAGTCTTCCTGATATGGGCCCCTTGTCACCATTTTCCTGTCTGAAGTCATTGATCAGTTTGATAATCTTCTTCTCCAGGTCAGCTTGGATAGCAACCTTTGTTTACAAGTAAAATCACACCCATTGCTATCATTATGAAAGGCTTTTCCAACATTAAAGACACCTGACACAGAGAATAAGATTTGGGCGCTTACTTTAAGAATGGACTTGTCGGAGACCCCACCAGTGTCAACCTGGGCAGTGTTGGTAAGGCTGTAGGTCTTCGGAGCTGGAGTGAAGACAGATAGAGCAATATACAGACACCACTGAGCAGGACTTCGTGTTAATCCAAGATTCACATTTTATTTATAACTATTTTAAACTATGTGACACATTTGTTATTCAGTCTGGAAAATGTCTCATATATGGGCAAATGTCATTTCAAGTTACCAGACTGCAACTGTTCAGACATTTAGCAATTTTCTTTGCAAGACCAATAAAGTATCTATCTATCTGGACATCTGGCCAGCAACCAAAGCGCATAATTATTGATTTTAGTCATAAAAAGAAATCACTGCATGGGAAGTACAAAACATTTCATTGTTTTTATGCTGTCACGGATTGCCACCTTTTGATTTGCTCTCTTTGGCTGGTTTGGCCGGCTTGCTGGAGGCTGGCTGTTTCCTCGGCTCCTCCGCCACTCCGTTCCCCGCCGCAGCCGCACCGCTCCTGCTCGCTGCTGCCGGAGCAGTCGCTTGCGCTGCCAATTTCTTCTTCTTTCCACCCATTAGGTCATCCAAACGCTGCCCGCTTTCGAGTCCTTTACGTGCCTGAGTGATGGCGAGACATCGGCGAGTCGCTAGATAGATCAAAAGACGCCAAAGTGAGAGGGACCCTAAAAAAATGTCTGCTCTTCTTTTGCCCCGTTCGGCTGCCGTAGCGGAAGTACTACCCGAAACAACCTCGTGTTGTATTGTGGGAAGTGTGTGCCCCTAACAAACATGGCGGACTCTTTCGGAGATGGTTTGTTCAGCGTGTTTGACGAAGAGCAACAAAATGCTACAAGTAAAAAAGTACCGGCTAGTGTGTCTACAGAAACGGGGTAAGTGCGTTTTCCGGAGAAAAGTCTCGTGTTTTTATTTCGCAAGTTTTATTTTTCGCGGGGAAAGTAGCATCATGTGTGCTCCTGACAGAGAAACAGCCTTTGCTCGTTAAAGAAACACCGGACAAAAAGAGCTTATTCTTGGGCTAATAAAGTAGACTTTATTATGTTATAGATAACTTTGAACCTATTTCCATCGATTATAAGGGTGTAGCTAGGTGTTTGCGTGCCGTTCATAGGTGAATGATGTGTCTTAGCTAACAGCTTGTGTGTTTCTACTCTCCAGGAAAACTGCAGCCAAAAACGACACAGACAGGGATGCTGGTCCGTCTGCCCGAGTTAAGAGAGAGGCAGACAGTGACGGTGGAGAGGAGGTGGTGTTTGCGAAGAAACCTCGACATGAGGCAGTCTCGGCTAATGAACTGAAGTAAGAAGTGCAGCTTTGTTGTGTCCGAGCAGGGTGTCAGTGATCTGTTGACAATTTATGGAACACAGTTACTGTGCTTTAAATTTTGGGTTTTTTTTCTTTAAGCCACTTGTTGCTCGTATTTCACTGTCAGATTAAACTGGTGTCTCCATTTATGTTACCAAAAATGTCATTCTTTCCAATTATATCCGAAACCCGTGCAGATAAAGCATGGAAAAAGATTCATTTTGATACCAAAACCACATCAATGGCCCAAATAATGAAGCTATAGCCAATTAACTACTCCCATTGCACATTATTGTTTTACCATTATGATCTATGAAAAACCATGACTTACATGCAGAAAAGTTCAGATTTTTCCTTTGATTTTAAAGATATTTTAATGAAAGTTACAGAAAAGAGAGGCAGAAGGATGGCAAATAAAAAGCTGCCATCAAATCTATATTTAACCATTAATTAATAAAACACTTGTCAACAAAAATGACATGAATATTGCCCCAATTTCTCACTGAAACCAAAGGTTTTCCCATAGTGAAGTCAAGGGAATGCCAAAACAAGAGCAGTGCAAAAGACAACATACTGAAGCCTATCCCAGCTGCCATAGGGTAGGCTACACCCTGGACAGGTTGTGAGCCTGTCGCAGGTCTAACACAGACAACCATTCACACTTACATTCATACCTGTGGGCAGTTTAGAATTACCTAACCCCACTAACTGTTAATGCAGTTATAGTATGCCAAAGGAGGGGGAGAAGACAACTCATAGGTGTTTGTGTGCCGTGGAGACAAACTTTAATTCATGTCTGCACCTTCAGACTCAAAAAATGAAGGATCATACCATGTTTTATCATCTGTGAAGGGGTCCCCTTCACCAAAGAAGCAAAAATGTGAGAAAGAGACATCTTGACTGAAATCTTGATAAAATGTCATCCTCTTTCTCCTCACCTCAAGCCTCATATCCTGAACTGAAGTCAGGGCTTAAACACACAAAACCATACATAAACAGGTTCATTTATTCCCAATATTGTCACAGTTATTGTGTGCACATGTGCACTTGCTGGCAAATGCTTTGATGGCTTTCTGGGAGTTCTGTTCTAACTGCTTGTACGTGCACAAAAATTGAATTGCATTTTTGGGGTTGTGGACCAAGTTGCATGTTGACAATTTTCACTCAGGGAGGCGACTTCACTGTGCACAACTCAGTGGGGTGGAGAGAGAAAAAATGACAAATATTCTCCAGTTATAGTACCTGATTCACCACCTTTGGGTTGGACACTGCAAGTAATTCCAACAAAAAACTGCTATATCACCTCTGAGTAGTTATTAGAGGGCCTCATAACACACTGTTAATATTCCAAGTACATTTGGCTGAATTGGGGCTGTAGCTAATAGTTATTTTAATTACTGGTTGCTGCACATCAGCTGTCAAATGGTTAGGTTCATATGTATGAAGGCTATAAAATGTTTTTTTTTTAAAATGGTTATAATGGTTATAAATCAACTTTATGGAGATCTTGGTGGATGCAGTTTGTGATGCTTTAATGTCCTCTTGGGTTACACCAAGTGTTCACTCAGTATTGGCAGCTAAGCTCAGATCTCAATCTTGGCATCTCCTTTTCAAGAAGCTACTATAATAAAAATAAATAAATAAATAAAGAAGCTACTGTAATTAAAAAAAGAAGAAGCTGCTATAATGGCAGGTGAGTCTTTGCGAGCCTACAGAATGTGTTCTTGTTCTTATTTCTTCTTTCTTTGTTTCAGTCTTTCAGAATTTATGCCTCAGGTGAAAGTGGAGCAGGTTGAAACAGTGGAAGGATGCTCACACGAGGTAAAGAAATATGATATAGTTAGCTCTTCTTTTCTTTTTCTTTTTTTTTTTTTTTACATTGTATCCTTTTAAAAACAAATTAAAAGAAGGGTAATTGTTTCAAATTCTGTTCTTCCCTGACAGGTTGCTCTTCCAGCCAGTGAAGAATATAAACCTCTGAAACCACGAGTGGGAAAAGCAGCCAAGGTATAAGAGGCCTTAAAATTTCTTTTTCTTATGGAGTCAGTTTAGTTTGTATAGTGTTGAATGCTATACAACTACAATTACATATTTAAGCATTTCTTTTATGTTTGGGGTTAATACATTTTACATTCCTCACCAGAACTAATCACTGCAAATAATCCCCACTTTGAGAACAACAGAAAGTTGAATGTTATCACACCTTTAATGCACACAACTGTAACATTTTAAAGGGAGAAAATAAAAATTGTAATGTGCATTGTCTACGTTCTTGTGAGTTTACAAGAACTGGCATTACCGTGGGATTGCTTTCCTTTTGTTTTGATACATCTTACTCGTCTTGCAGGAGTACCCTTTCGTTCTCGATCCCTTCCAGCGGGAGGCCATTTTGTGTATCGACAACAACCAGTCTGTGCTTGTGTCTGCACACACCTCTGCAGGGAAGACCGTTTGTGCTGAGTGAGTGTCTTAAGTGTGTATATAGTACTGCTAAAATAGCACGTTTTCTTTCCCATTCCAGTTGATTATATTTGGTTAAATCTCTATCCCACTGATTGGTCAGAAGACTGAACTAAAAATGTATTCCAAACATTTTTCATTTAATATTAAGTATTTGCTTTTAATTGCAGCTGGGTGGGTTACCTTGAACATTTTCCTCGTACTGTTTCATATTTACAAAAATGAAGACTTGGAGATCAATGGACTTGTGCTCAATGGGTGTTGATAGTTTAAACAAAATACTAATTAAAAAAAAAATTCTCTTTTTTGCCTCCCCCTTATTTTAAACACCTGATTTGCTTTCTCTGATATCTCCCTGCAGATATGCCATTGCACTAGCTCTCAGAGAGAAGCAGAGAGTGATCTTCACCAGCCCCATCAAGGCCCTCTCCAACCAGAAGTACAGAGAGATGTACGAAGAGTTTCAAGATGTGGGACTGATGACCGGTGATGTCACCATTAACCCCACCGCCTCTTGCCTCGTCATGACAACGGAGGTGGGAAGCCGTTTTGTGTGGAGCTGAGACATTATCAGATGTGCTATTTATGTGGTTATCGAAGGGTGGATTGTGGTGCTGCTGAGCACCAGAAGTTTGTCAAATGATGAGCTTCTTCTTCTCTTCTAGATTTTGAGGAGCATGCTGTACCGAGGCTCTGAGATCATGAGGGAAGTGGCGTGGGTCATCTTCGATGAGATCCATTACATGAGAGACAGTGGTGTGTATAGATTAGAAAAGAGATGCAGACAACCTGTAAACTAATCAGTGCTCAGTGTGATTTGAATGTGGAAGAATCAAATAGATTTTCTCCTGCTTACAAACAAAATTCACGAGTTGTCCAGACATGTTTAGTTATTAATGGATAATCAGCTTCTCCCTCGCAAAGTGACTTCCTGTAACCATGGCATCTTATTACAGTATCACACTCAAATTCAATGAGCTCTTTAGAATGACCCATTCGTTCACAGATGTTTATAAAGGCAGACTGTATGGCTTGGTGCTTGATTTAATACACCTGTAGTAATAACACAAAAACACATGAATTCAGAGATTACGGTGTGGCCCAGTACATTTGTCCATATAGTGTGTGTTCTGTTTTCTAATATGTTGTTTAAAAAAAATTGCACATGGGGTATTGTCAAATTAACCATATATTAATTTACATAGATCTAAACTTGAGACAATTCAGTAAAATAAATTTTTTTTATTTTCTCTAGTTTGAGCGCAGACAAGCAAAGTAGCCCAAACAAACGCATTAAAAATCATTGTTTATGCCTTTCACATCATCTTTTTCTTTACTGGTTTCTACTCTGGTGACAGTTTTGTAAATGACTGTGAAAATGATGTTGCATGAGGACTCTTGGTTATTAACGTCCCACTGGTTTATGGATTTCAGAGCGTGGTGTGGTGTGGGAGGAGACGATCATTCTTCTTCCCGATAATGTGCATTATGTTTTCCTGTCAGCCACCATCCCTAATGCCAAACAGTTTGCTGAGTGGATTTGTCACTTACACAAGCAGGTGGGATGTTGAATCGCTTTACAGTATATTAGTTTCAAGGCTTATGATGCTCCTTCTGAGTGAGAAGGTGACAGTTATCTGTTTATATGAGTGCTTCAGAGAAACATTTCTTTGTGTTTGTCTTGTGTTTGCCTATTTGTTGATTTGTGCTGTTATCTCCTGTAGCCGTGCCATGTGGTCTACACAGAGTACCGCCCCACTCCACTGCAACACTATATCTTTCCAGCAGGGGGTGATGGACTCCACCTGGTGGTTGATGAGAATGTAAGCACACATGAAAACTACTCTCATTAGGGTTTGTCAGAAGAAATGAATTAGTGACTCTTTCTACTGAGACTCATCTTCGCTGATAATTCTGTCCTCAGACATTTATGCTTTACATAAGTAGGGGGAAGATAACTGTGTATTCTGTTTGGATGCATCAATTGGAAACATCCATTAAAATGATAATGCATGATGCAGGACAATTGTTTGTTTGTGTTTGTATATTTTTTCTCCAGGGAGACTTCAGGGAGGACAATTTCAACACAGCTATGCAGGTGCTGAGAGATTCTGGGGATCCCGGGACTGGAGGTGCCAAGTGGGACCCAAAAGGAAGGAAAGGAGGCACTAGAGGTGTGTGGATTTGCTAGGTTTCAAAGTAAAAATCTTTGATGCAGTAATTTATATGAGATTGCATGTCTGTGTGCTTTCACCAGGCCCATCCAGTGTGTTCAAGATAGTGAAGATGATCATGGAGAGGAACTTCCAGCCAGTCATTATTTTCAGCTTCAGTAAGAAAGAGTGTGAGGCCTACGCTCTCCAGGTGGCCAAACTGGATTTTAACAGGGGTATGTGTATTTCTGGAAATTCAGGAAAGTGTTTGTGTATTTGTTTTCCCTACAAAGGTGTGTGCCTGTGTCTCTGTTGAGAATAGCAGTATAGTCAGTAAGTGAAGGTGTTTGCAGTCCTGGAAGCACTGGTAGCCTTTGAGAAGGCCTTTGCAAACGTGCTGGTTGATGAGTGCAATGTGTGAACTAAACTTGACCTTTGACCACTAAACTGATAGATTAATATCAAGTGATTTGTTTTTATCATTTGACTTGTAGCTTTGTTTGCTTTCTGAATCAAGTGAAGTCAGCTGATGTCAGTCAGATTCTAAATATTACAGGTCAAACCCTTTTGGTGATTTATTTATTTATTCTCTTCCCCCTGCAACAAGATTAAAAAAATATTTGTTAACCTACACTCTGACCTCGCAGCCCAAAATAATAATTAGTGGTAATTCACTAAATAGGGGCTCATCTTAGTACTATCAGTATTATCAGGTAACTACTTTTATTTGAGCAATAGTTTCACTGCATTTGTCACTTATCAGGTATGAGGTCTCACTGTCAGTCAGTGAGCAGATTTTGGTTTAGGTCTAGAAACAGATCGTCTTTGCCCACTGAAATTTCATAACCCCTCTGTTTGTCTCCAGAGCTGGGGAAGGAGGTGGAAGAAATTCAGCAAACAAAACCACTCACCACATTTCTGAATTGTTGGCAGGCAATTTGAATGAATTGTCCCCACTGAGTGCCATGAATGTAGCTTATTGTGCCTTCACGGTTGGTGCTGCTGTTTGGTCCCGTGGATAAGTGGAGGAGTTGCTTCATAAGAACAAATCTCTGCATGTTTGGAGACAATCCAGCAGCAGACTGAGCTTGGCTCACATCCACCTGCTCCAAGTCAAACATGCTCATGAAGTCTTAATTGAGAAATCCTTTTGCTTCCCTGTCATGGTTTATTTTTCCTGCCATGTGACAGTATTATAATCAAGGTTTGTTTTAATATCAAGCTCTTCCAGCGTTGAAGATTGCCAGTGATTTATCGGTATTGCTCAAAACAAATGGAAAGACTGTGCCAAAGATAATCTTTCATTTTCACAAGTTTCATGTGTTCTGAGAGTTCTCTCAGCGAAGCTGATTTTCTGGGAAAATTGGACCGATAACAGTAAAGCAACAGCAGTAAGGTCATTTCAGTAGAGAAAAAGGCTGCGTGCACGGGTATTATTTAAAACAAGGATTTTTTCTGTGATCATTTTGAAAAATATCTGTCCACATGAAAATGCAAAAAATAAAAAATAAAAGCAAACACTTGAAGCGCTGTCAAGAGCAACAGCTGGCAATTTAACTAGTTATAAAGAAGTGTTGGCCAACCAAAATAAGCCTCTAGAAAATAACACGGCGCACAGTGTGACATCAGAATAAGGACATAAACGTGTACACCTTTAGCATAGCAAGACAAAGTCTTTGTTTTTCTTGTTCAAGTATCAAAAACCTGATTTTTAAAATATTAATTTGACATTTTATGGATTTTTAAACATAGAAGTTATCAGTATGTTTTTAAAGAAAATAGCTACAGAAAAATTCCATTACATTTGCAATTACTAGACTTGTCATCGAGTTTCATCAATAAAGACCTGTGACTACGTTTCCACATGGACAGAGACAGCCCACAAGCAACAACAAATACTGTGTTTAGCACAAAAACTCCAAAATCACACTTGCTTGAGCCCTGTCCTTGTAGATAATGTCCCGAAATCTCTTCTCTCCATTGTCCCACATTAACCCTGCATGCCAAGATTAATTATTTGAAATAACATTTTTAAATGACTTAAATCGGACTGCTTAAAACTGTAAGAAATGGTTTTGTGCTAATATTTAGTTTCTTTGTTCCAGATGACGAGAAACGTCTGGTAGAAGAGGTTTTCAGCAATGCAGTGGATTGTCTTTCAGATGAGGACAAGAAACTACCCCAGGTAAGCAGGAGTGGTGTTTCTACATGTTCTCTCACTCAACCTTCTCAGAGCTTGACATGTTTTGTTTTTTTCCTTTTTCTTTAATAAGATTCTGGTTTTTGAACCTGATTATCCTATTTATCTCTTCATCTTGTGCTATTGTGTAAGGGTAGTCGTCAAAACATTTCACTGCTAGCTGTACCTCGTATGACCATACATGTGACAAATAAACTTTGATTTGATTTGATGTTGACAGCTTGAAAAACCTCAGCAAAACTTCTCACCGATTTCCTCAGAGTCCCTTTTCTGTCCAGGAAAGACGACCTTAACGTCAACACGGGCTCAAACACTGAGCTCCTGTTCTTTTTTTTTTGTTGTTGTTTGTTTTTTTACCCTGCTGTGATGAGTCACGTTATGGGGTTATAGCTGTTTGTGGGTAGACCACTGCAGCATGAGAAACAACAAAGCCCAACCCTCCCAACACACTTTTCCACTACAAGGGTTAGGGATGCCTTTCTATCCTGTTTCCTTGGTTTCACCAGCGGTGATCATGTGATCACCAAGTAAGTAAGTTCAGCACCAATGAGCTTGTTTGTGTTCTTCAGGTCGAGCACGTGCTGCCACTGCTGAAGAGGGGAATAGGGATCCATCATGGCGGCCTACTGCCCATCCTGAAAGAGACCACAGAGATCCTTTTCTCTGAAGGCCTCCTCAAGGTACAACAGTGATTCTAACTAAGAAGTTTTGTCCACCTCTTCACAGCTACAGCACAGACTTTATTTGTAACTGACTTCACAAAACTGTATTTCAAAGGCTTTAATTTAAGCATTTGCTCAAAGGTTTATTTTTCAGTCATTAATAGATTCTGTGCCTCTGCTGATTCACTAACATGGACTCACTCACAGGACTCTATTCAGACCTGTGAGAAATAAAGTACACTTTTACTGCTTCCAAAGGAATTAAGAAGGTCAGTAGCAGCCAGATGCTGCTAATCAAAAACACTTGAATAATTGATCAGCAACTGTGACACCTCTGTAATAGTGTTGGCAGTTTGGTTGTTGGTAGTGGAGGTGTTTGGTCAGAATGCACAGTGCTGCACGGCATATAAGCACAAACACTATGTACCATCTGTCAAGCGCAGTGGTAGTGGGGTGATGATTTGGGCTTGTTTTACAGCTGCTTCTAACACTTGAACAATAATCCCAAGCACAGCAGCAAATCTACAACAGAGTGGCTGAAAAAGGAAAGAATGAAGGTGTTGCAATGGCCCAGTAACAGTCCAGACCTCAGTCTGATTGAAATTTTGTTGTTGGACCTTAAGTGAGCTGTGCACAAACAAATGCCCACAAACCTCAATGAACTGAAGCAATCTTGTAAAGAAGAGTGGGCCAGAATTCCTCCAGTGTGAGTGTGAGAGAGAGACTGATAAGATCATACAGAAAGTAATTAATTCAGGTTATTGTTACTGAAGGTGGTTCTGCAAGCTCTTGAATCGTGGAGTGCATTTGGTTTTTCACAGTACTGCAGTCCTATGACAACTATACCTGTATTTTGGAACAAAAGAACTTTTAATGACCCATTTCTTTCTGGGACAACTTATTGCATAAGAAAAATTTCAGCATTTATAGAGCCGATCTCCAGGACACACAACACCTATGCATTGCACTCATGCGTTGTATAGTCAGATCCATTTGTTATAGTGGAACCATAGTGTTGCAGCATCTGATCTGCAAATGGTCTACTTTTTACTTTTTTGGTTTTAAGTTAACCACAGAGTTACTCTTTCCCTTTTGGTAATTTCTGGTTGTTTCGTTACTGATTGGTCAGTGACACTGTGAAATAAAGGAAAGGTGCAAGAAATAGCATCGAAGACGACAACATCATAGGCCTCGAGGACACGTGGATTTACATTTTGAGGAGCATATATTTGCAAATGAGAGAACTTGAGAGCTTTGCTTCATACTCTTTCATACTCTTTGTTTCCACTCCAGGCCCTGTTTGCCACAGAGACATTCGCCATGGGCATCAACATGCCAGCTCGCACTGTGCTCTTCACCAGTGCACGCAAGTTTGATGGCAAGAATCACCGCTTTGTAAGAAATACGCATTCACTCATCACGATTGTTTGTTTTTTTTGTTTGTTTTGTTTTTTTTGATTGTTGTGCTTCTAATAGAGAATCCTTTCAGCAGTAGTGGTAGTTTAGGTGTCCAGAAAAGTTAAAATCCAGAGAGAAAGCTGCCCTTTGATGTCATGTGAAAGGCCGGTAAAATGCAAAGCTCCCCATAAATGGTGCTTTAAAACAGCTCCATCCTGTGTGTGCAGTTGTTGCACGGTGTTGATCTGAAGCCTTTATAAGGTCCTCAAGTACTGCAGCTTGCATTGCCACATAAACAGCCACGTATTGTTTATAAGAGCTGGGGGCCCTTGTAAGAGTGTGCTGTAAGGATTGAAGCAAATGAGAGTGAGAGTGAAATTACCCTCCAAGAGGTTCATCAGGAACATCTGTTGCACCCAATGGTGCCAAAGCTCCACGCAGGCACTCACACTTCACCCTCATTCCTAAAAAATCTGTCTTCTAAATCATGAGCTGCTTTCAGGAATGCATGAAATGAAAATCGGATCATTTAAACTCTTGTTTGTTTTTGTAAAAAAGGAGTAGATGTGTAGAGTTCAGTCTGAGCCATGTGTGATGCAATGAAAAGTTCTGAGAGGCTTTTGGAAAACTGGTTGGTTTGTGCAATGGCTCTGATTGATTTTCCATCTTCTCTCAGCTTTACACTTGCTTGTTTTTCACCCACAGACAGCTCTCTGGTTTTTATGTTGTTACTCCTCTAACTATAAATGCAGTCGGCACAGGCAAAACCCAACTCTGAAACTGAGCCTAGAAGTTCGGCACTATTTAATATTTGAATAATCAATGTAACAGGGCACACCTGGGCAACAAAACACACCTGTCAGTCACATGTTCCAATAATTTTGCTCACAAGAAAAATGGGTGGCTTCAAAGTAAAAGGTGCCATCTTCTGAACTGTGTATCAGATCCAGATGTAAATACCTGGAAATAAAAGCCAAGATGTTGATCTTTTGTCTCATATCAGTCTACAGCAAAAATAAAGAGAATGGCCTCACTGTTCCAGTGCTTTAGGAGGGGCGTGTACATTCTATAACATCATGTGTCATTCCACATTGTCTAGATTACATCAGGTGAGTATATCCAGATGTCTGGGCGTGCTGGGAGGAGAGGAATGGATGACAGAGGGATTGTTATTTTCATGGTGGACGAGAAGATGAGCCCGGCTGTGGGCAAAATGCTACTCAAGGTACTGTTAACCTGGCCCCTTCAAATGCTTTTCATCATCAAGCTCAGGTTACTTTTCAGCTTTTAGTATTTATCATAATCAGATCCTTTCAAACCTCCTTGAGTACTGTACACATTTTCCTTTGGTGCATTTGTAGTCGCACTGTCATATAATTTACAGTCCTACTAAGAATCTGTTTGGTCCACTGAATCGAAATTGTCAGAAGTGACTGTTAAGTTGTGTGTGAAAACATTGGCATTTCAGAACACATGAACTGTATTTTGGTGAAGTTAATGTATTTATTATTTCATCCTGCTGTGCAGGGTTCTGCAGATCCTTTGAACAGTGCCTTCCACCTAACCTATAACATGGTTCTCAACCTGCTGCGTGTGGAGGAGATCAACCCAGAGTACATGCTTGAGAAGTCTTTCTACCAGTTCCAGCACTACAGAGCTTTGCCTGGTGTAGTGGAGAGTAAGCATTTCCATCTGAACTTGTGCACACTGGAGATTAGACAGTAACTGGATATACACAAAAATGGCAATCACTGACTTCACTAGCATGTATATGAATGTTTATATTATTTTCATTTAACTGATGAGTGTCATGTAAAGATGTAATTATCAGGTGTCTGGTATGAATTAATTATGGACTACTTTTAAGAGAAATCGAATTGCTGATTGTTTTTGTGTAGAAATTAAGAAGTTGGAGGAGCGGTACCATGCCATTGAGATTCCCAACGAAGACAATGTGGTCACTTACTTTAAAATCAGGCAGCAGCTGGCCAAACTGGGCAAAGATATTCAAGAGTTCATCCACAAACCCAAATACTGCTTGGCCTTCTTGCAGCCTGGGCGACTTGTCAAGGTACAGCTTCACACTTAGACTTACAGCTTGGCAGTAATGGAACATTTTCACATCATTTAACAAGTCTGTATTTTCATCTCTCAGGTAAAAAATGACAATGTTGACTTTGGCTGGGGAGTGGTTGTAAACTTTTGCAAGAAGACCAATTCAAAGGTAAATTAGTGGCACTTTTTTCACCTGTACATGAATCCAGTGATGGGCAGCTGTGACTAATACACATTTTCCCATTCAGAGGAGTACAGACTCGGAGCCGCTGTATGTAGTTGAGATTTTGGTCCACTGTAGTAAGGACAGTGTGAAAAATGCTGCAACCGAAGCTGCTAAACCTGCTGCTCCGGGGGAGACTGGAGAGATGCAGGTGGGTGAAAAAGTCACAAAAACACACATAACTGCACACATATCACATACACATATACACGTCATAATTATCACTTTTTTTTCTGCCCAGGTGGTTCCAGTGATGCTCCATCTCCTCACTTCTATCAGCTCGGTTCGTCTTTACATCCCCAAGGACCTGAGGCCCTATGACAACAGACAGCTCATGCTCAAGTCCATACAGGTACAAAGTGGAGTCATTTCTCAAGGTATTGAAAATATTATCATAAAGTATTTAGATTTTATTCTTTTCCTCCAATCATTTTGTCCACAGGAGGTGCAGAAACGTTTCCCAGATGGTGTTCCTCTGCTCGACCCCATAGATGACATGGGTATCAAAGATCCTGCACTAAAGAAAGTTATTCAGAAGATCGAGGCCTTTGAGCACCGCATGTACACCCACCCTCTGCACAGTGACCCCAGCTTGGAATCTGTCTATTCTCTCTGTGAGAAGAAAGCTCTGGTGAGAAACTGTGTGTCACACATCAGACCATGGGAAGCCCTGTTAAACCTTATCATGAGATAATAACAAAATGGTGGCAAAATGGGCTAGTTTACTGGCTTATTTTATTCTAATTTGCAGTGGCTTGAATTGGTTTTGTATTTATCTGGTAAGTGATGCTTGCAGAAGTAATTTGTCACTAGTGTGAAGTATTTTGAGGAGATGCACACAAGTATTTGATTTTAGACTTGGGAGAGGGAGCTTGATCAGCCAGTCCCTTGTTGCTCATGTATCTTGAGTTTGTGGGTGCAGTGGTGGCTATAGGTTTTCGAGTTGAATTCCCCTGCTAGGTTCTAGATGGTGAGTTCTGTGTAGGAAATCCACTGTGGCAACTGGTGGCGATGGTGGGTAGAGCTATATGTTTGTGAACACCTATGTGCTTTTGGTCGGGTCACTGGTTTAACCAGTGTGATTGGTGTCCAGTTTGCCATTCTTATTTAGAACCTGCTGCTCTTTTTCTCTAACTTGTAAGTGGTTTTGAACATGGTTTCTCTGGAAGTCGATTCTCTGGAGTCACTGAATCAGTTCTCAAGTAACCAGTTCTTAGACTGCTGAAGACGTTTAGCAACTTGTTGTGGTATAGGAACTGTCTGACCTTTGTGTTGAAACAATGGATCACTTTTGGTTAGGATTATTTGTTGCTGCTTTTGGTTGATGATGGGTTGTTTTGGTTGATATTGCCTTGAGTCAAGCAGGGTTTGTGTCTGATCTAACACAAAGGTCATCAACAGTGCTCTTATAGCACAAGTTACTGTAGCAACAGCTATACATTTCAAAAATTTTGAATGTATTTATCTACAACGGTACCTTTTTGTTAAAATTAATGACATTTTTTGAATTTTTTTCAATTGACAATTTTTAATTGTCAAATATGTGCATGCAAAACAGGAAGAAACCAAGCATGTTGCTTGTTATTCCTACATCCACAAGCTTAGTAGATTAATTTTATTTAATTTTGATTTTCTTGAAAAGACCTGCAGCTAGTCCTCAGTTTCATCTCTGCTGTTCGGTCTTTACAGGTGCGAGTGTTTGTGACAATTGACTTAGCTTATTTGTTTAGCAAAGCAGGTAGCACTGGCTGAATTCACGACATCTTAAAGAATGATCTTACATCATGCTTAGGGAAACTGACTTCAGTTTGATGCTGTGTAGACTGAAGGGTAAAGTCCTAAGACTCAGTTAAATGTTTTTTTTTTTGTTTTTTTTTAATGAGACACCGAGATCAGAAGCATTAGAAGGTCTTAGTTTGACAGTTTAAGTGTGCGTGTGTGATCACTTTTCTTTGTCAGCATACATGCAGGAACCAGTACAGAGTAGTTTGAGTTTCTTGCTTTGATTGATAAGTTGTGATGGTGAAATCTTTGTGTGCATGTTGTAACGATAAGCGGTTGAATTGGATAAGTGTGCATGTGAACTTCTGTTGCAATTTTCATTCACATTCTTCTTCATCACTGTGTCAGCTAAAGTAGTGCTTGAAATGATCTGATGTGCAAAACAGTTGGTACTTATCATACAGACTTTTTAATAACCCCTGAAAGAAATTCAACAAGTTGCATATGAAAAACTTTGCATGGAATAACAATACTTGTGTGTGTGTGATTGTGTGATTGTGTTTTAGATTGCAGCAGATGTTCGAACAGCCAAACGAGAGCTGAAAAAAGCTCGGACCATCCTGCAGATGGACCAGCTGAAGTGCAGAAAGAGAGTTCTTCGAAGACTTGGTTTTGCCAGTCCCTCTGATGTCATCGAGATGAAAGGACGGGTCGCCTGCGAAATTAGCAGGTGGGGGAGTGTGGAGCGCGCACACACACACACAAACCTGGGACAATGAAGAAAACATTTCAGCCATGTCTGTATGGATGGACCTGAAAACTTCAGGTTACTTGTATAACCCTGGTTCTCAGAGTAGCATGAATGAGATGTCTCACTATGGGATGCACCTCTGCGTATTCCTCAGACATTTATCTCATTACATCTTCATTGGGTGGTGATTGCACCAAATTGCACAGCTAAGTGGTAGAATGCCTCGGTCTATGGTGAAAAATCAAACTCAGGATGCAATAGCAATGCAAGCGTATTATGCATGCGTGGTTCTACCCAACATGGTCATTGCAATCATCAGCCAATCAGCATTGGCGTAATGAGATAAAAGCTCCTGAGGGTACACAGGGATGCACATCCCATAGTGAGACTATGAATGAATGCAATGAATGAGTATTTTCGGTTAGTCACAGTCAGCAGTCATGTTTTCTGACATTGAGGCAGTCTCTGTGAAGTAAGCACTGTTCCCACCCCCCATGGTGTAGCTTCTAAGCAGATATTACGCAGTCTGTTAAAAATTTACTTTTAACCTTTACGTTACAGATGTCTTGTCTAAAATATTGTGTAAAGCCTTTTTTATTATTAAACTGCTACAAGAGGCTTAAGAAGTGAGGTTTCACATCAGTTCTGTCAGCCTGTTCAGTTCTGCTGCAGCCTTGTTTTCATTTATTGTCGATGAGACGGTGAATCTGGACCTCATTTGGGGAAATGCTGACCGTTGCCTAAGTCAAGATGCTGTCTGAGAATTGTTGTTTAGATTGAGGGGATGTCTGCTTCCACCTCTTTCTTCTTATTCCATGTCCCACCTCATACTTTCATATAATTTAGTTCCTGTTTTTTTAAAAGATCAATAAATGGATGTTTAGTTCATGTTTGATAAAGTGATAAAATATCATTTGATAATTAATTTTTTGCATAAATCATTTCAGTGGTGATGAGCTCCTGCTGACTGAGATGATGTTCAACGGTCTCTTCAATGATCTGACAGTTGAGCAAGCCACCGCCCTGCTGTCCTGCTTTGTCTTCCAGGAAAACGTAGGGACAAACATACACAAACACATCACTCGCTCTGTGTGCAAACATTCATCTTTTCCCAAACACTGACATAAACAACTTATTCCAATTCCTGGACATTCAAGCTCCTTTTGCATTCTTGGCCATCTTCTCCTGCTTTGCAATCAAAACAGAAACTTGAGGTTGTGTTCTCAAAATAAGGCAATACAGCATCAGCTGTTTTACCAGACTTTTTCTTTGGCTTCCCGTCAGATCAGCACTCTGAACAGAAAAATTCTGTCTGAGCTGGATCCCATATACCACAGTTATTATCTCTCCTTCTTAGCTGGCTTCAAATGTTCTGTCAGACAAGGAGTGATGATGAGCAGCTGTCATGTTTGACCTGCGTGTGCGCACAGCTGTCAGCTGTTGTCTGTCTTCAAGGAAGACCTGCTGCTATTTTAGCGGGAGATGACGGGACCCCAGCCAATCTGTGTGTTTCTAAAGCACACAGCATTGGCAGGAAGTCCACTTGAAAATATTTATTTTTCTTTTATGTTTCTTGCATTCATATCTGCTCTGTAAACCAGTTGCCTGTGATCTTCTTGAAGAAGAGATCAGAAATGTAAAGGAAGAAAATTGCAGTAATTATTAGGTGTCTGTCTGTGCAGACAGACAGACAGGCTGAAACATGGCAACATGAACATGCCTCTTGTCCTGCACTTTACCTTCTTGAAGGAGATGCCAAACAGTCATTGGAGTATTGATTTGTAGGGTAGAGCACCAAATAGCTGCTCTGCTGCAAAATAGCACTTAATACCCTGTAAAAACCACTGACCATTAGTGACCATCATAAACTGTTACATAGCTGGTGTGGCTGCTTGTAACACTGTCACCCCAGCAGCCTATTAGTCTTGGCCCCCAAGCTGTCGGATTTAAAGTAAATAAATAGCAGCAATAACTTAATAATTTCTCAGTCTTTCACATCATTGTGGAGGAATTGTGGTCCACTCTTCTTTACAGCTTTGCTTCAGTTCATTGAGGTTTGTGAACATTCATTTACAGCTTTCTAAAGGTCACACCCCGGTATTTTAATCAGGTTAAGGTCTGGACTTTGACTGGGCCATTGCAACACCTTGATTCTTTTCTTCTCCGGCCATTCTGCCGTAGATTTGCTGCTATGTTTGGGATCACGGCCCTGGTTCATGACCCAATTTGGGCCAAGTTTTAGCCGTCAGACAGATGGCCTCACGTTTAACTCTACATTACTTTGGTATACAGAGGAGTTCATGGGGGATTTAAAGACTGCAAGGTGCCCAGCTCCTGTGCCAGCAAAATAAACCCCACATCATCAAGTCATACTTGTTAGTCTTTTTAAAAAATAAATAGTTATGATATTTAACTTTAACATGCTAACTAAGGCCTGTAGAGCCTGAGATGTAGCTCTTGGATTTTTTGCAGTTTTGCACAGTCTGACCTTGGAGTGAATTTTGCTGGAATGTCCAGTTGGCAGCTGGCTTGCTATTTGTGAGTCATCTTTCTCACTGTAGAATGATGAACCTCAAAACTTTTGGAAATGGCCTTATGACCCTTCACAGATTGATGGGCAGCAACCATTACTTCTTTATTATCATTGCTGAAGTCTTTCCTCCTCAGTATTGTGTGAAAACACACCTGAATGCTGCAGACCAACATATGTTTTTAAAGAGGCGCTCATGCTTTCTGATTGATTAGCGTTTAATTAGCAGCACCTGGCTGTTACTATTTCCTATGGAGGGACTAAAGGTGTAATTTTGATTTAGTTTTTGTTAAATAATAACACAGTGTAATATGTGTTTGTTCATCTGAGGTTGTGTTTAAATAATTTTAAAATGTGTTAACACCAGATTATTTTTATTTTGTCCTGATATGTACAACCTTTAAAGAGGGTGTACTTTCTTTTTCACATGACTGTATAATTTAGCGTTATTAACCAGAACCAATCAGTGAAGAACGCGTTCTGCAAAAGTGGTTGTGAAGCTGAATTATGATTCAATAACACTGAAATTCACATGGAACTTGTAATTTTAAGAATAATTTTATTGCAACATGTTAATTTTTTTGGAAAATAGGAATTTATCTTTCCTTGAGTTTTAGATAGAAGCTATGAAACTGATTTTTTTTTTTATTTTACTGTCAGACCTTTAATGAAGCGATTTTTGCCTCTAGGCCACCGAGATGCCAAAACTAACCGAGCAGCTCGCCGCACCGCTGAGACAAATGCAGGTGAGGCAGCATCAGGCTGAAGCTGGATCTTGTGAATGGCTTAAATTTTAGTGGAAATGTGAACATCGCTGCTGCCTTTGTGTCCAGGAGTGTGCGAAGCGCATCGCCAAAGTGTCTGCGGACGCCAAGCTGGAGGTGGACGAGGAGACCTACCTGATCCAGTTCAAACCCCACCTGATGGATGTGGTCTACGCCTGGGCCAACGGGGCCACGTTTGCTCAAATCTGCAAGATGACCGATATTTTTGAAGGTTCGTTACTTTTCTTACACTGCAGATGTGACAGGAAGCTAAAATACAGACATACAAGTGTTAAACTTACTGTTAGGATGACTATCTTTCTCCCTTTTTTTTTTTTAACTCAAACTTATTGTAATCATTTCAGATACTGGATTTCTGAGCTATAAGCCATGATCATCAAAATTAAAAAATGCTTGAAATATTTTGGTTTTTTTAAATTAAATTGCAAAAAAAAACCAAACTTGTTCATGATATTCTAATTTTTAAGATGCACACAGAGAAGTGTCCTTTAAATAAATTTGTCCACTGACAAATTTCATATTATATTATATTATATTACATCACTTGAATATTTTCTATAATGCATTTTATAATTTGTACCAAATCACCAGGGTTCCTATACTGTTCAGGATAATGTGTTATGCATGATACAAAACAAGGTTATTCCTACAAGATGTTGTGCCAAAGTGAATTAATGCTCGATTATGGCTCTAAACTCAGCTTTGTAGATGTGATTTCTAAGACGCGTATCCACACACTGGGTTTCTGTCTAGGGAGCATCATCCGCTGCATGCGCCGTCTGGAGGAGGTCCTGAGACAGATGTGCTCTGCAGCTAAAGCCATCGGCAACACGGAGCTGGAGAATAAGTTTGCCGAAGGTAAGAAACATTGTAAAATTGTTCATTTTATTAGATATGATCTGCCTTTTTAAATTTAGCCTAATATGATAAATCCGTAAATACTGTAACAGATATTTTTCACTATTTTCTGATGGTTTTTGTTATATTTATTGCTGCATTGTCAAACCCATATTTAAAATACAACTGTGCTTCTAACAACTAGATTATGCATCAGTTCATATAAAAATTATGTCAACCTTTGAAATTGTGTGAAATTATTTGTTTTTCTTCCTGCAGGAATAACAAAGATCAAGAGAGACATCGTCTTTGCTGCCAGTCTCTACTTATAGTGACCTTTAGTAAACCCTGTTTTTTTTGTTTTTTTTTTGTTTTGTTTTTTTGTTTTTTTTGGTTCTTGGTTGAGTTTCAAGGTCTCAGAATGGCTTTTAAGTTGGTGGCTTAACAGTGAGCAGGGCCAAATATGTTAAAGGCAGTGAGTAGGTCACTGTAGGAGTTCTGTATTTCATTATTTAACTTTTTTTTTTTTTTTTTAATGTGTAAAACCTCAGTAAATCCAAATGAACAAACTAGGTTTGGTGATTTTCCATTGGCTCCAGCAGAACCCTCTTTGGGAGTGGTAAAAATTCCTCAATGCAGGAAAACCGGTCACTCGCTGCGACTTCCCTAAACGTTTGCATCCTGTTGAGGCTTGTTTCGCACTGTTGCGCTCATTGTGCACCTCACATATGGTCTGTGTTCAGAGTTGATTGAATATCCGTGTTTTGTTTTTGCTTACATGATACAAAAAAGTGTATAATTAGACTGATAATTGCTTTGTGCTTTAATCTGAGGACACCCCGTGGCATAATACAGCACACACATTACACCTGTCCAGATGTTCATAAATGACTTTATTTTATTTTTCATCATTTTTACATGTGTGTACATATTTGACAGTTTTCAATAAACATCTGTATTTGATTACTTACAGATTACATGAAAAGCACGTTGTTGTCCATTTACTTGATGTTGGCATTGTTGGTAAACAGGAAGCTGTAACCATAGCAGCAGTCCAGCAAAGGCAACACAGGACTTGAACCGACAGCCTACTCTGCCATGCTCTAACCACACATGGTGGTAATTGACTTAAATGATGCTTATTTTTATGTACATCCATCTGTCCATCAACTACAGCTCATAGTTCCTTGGGTTGAACAGTAGGTGGCGGGGCTACATAAAACAATGATGAGATTCAAGCGTGCTCAGTAACTGCTTCTAAACCCATTTCATCATATGAATCAGCCTGCTGAAGTGATGAGGGTGGCTGCAGAGTGAGTCTATCTATGATAACACCGTTTTATATATAATCAGATTTCTATTTTAAAACTGGCCATATAATCATCAACTAAAGCTTTAACATTGGTAAGCACCAGAGTGCTTAAAGAACTGTTTTTGGCTTGTCAAAACAAAAATATTGCACATAAGACACATCATGGCTGCTACATCAAAGCAAATGTGTCCAGGTCTATATCTATATGATGTAGGTTGATGATTGAGATATATGCAGATCATTTACTTAAACAGTGGTATCAGGTGTTTTTTTTTAAAGTCAGTGGCTCAGTTATTTTTGCCATCCTTTCTCTGACAGGAAACTCAGACCTGCCAATCTTAGTTAACCAACTCAGAGTTTATAGGAAATGAAACATGTACAAACATACATGGAAATATAAGGTAAAAACAGAGTTTGCACAGTTCTAATGAGCTTGAAAGTCAATATTTGGTTCTTCAACACAGTCTGAACTCTCTGAATCAGCTTTCTTCTTTTTCTTTAAGTAGTCCTCAGGAAAAGCTCTCTAGGCTTCTTGAAGGACATTCAGAGCTCTTCTTTGGATGTCGGCTGCCTTTTGAGGGCCGGGGAGGCCAGTCCATGACTGATGGTGTTCCATTGTGTCTTTCTATCAGCTATGCTTTTACTGCATTGGCAGTGTGTTTGAGATCATTGTTGTACTGAGAAAATGAAGCAGTTGCCAAACAAATGTTTTCCAGATGGTATTGCATGGTGGATCAAAATCTAACAGTGCTTTTCTGCATTTATAATTCCAGCAATTTGGACACGGTTCCCAGCACCACTGGCTGAAATGCAGCCCTAAGTCCATGACAGAGCCTCCACCGTGTATTACAGATGGCTGGAGACACTCATTGCTGTACCTCTCTCCTGACCTCCTTACATACTGATGATGATTTGAAGCACAAATGTCAAATTTGGATCACTCCATCAGACCTGTTGCCACTGATCTTCGGTCCAGTTCTTGTGTAATTTGGAACACCTCAGCCTTTTCCCTTCCTTAAGAATGGCTTCTTGACAGCCGTCCTTCCACTGAGACCATTTCTTTGCTGGATTTTTTCCCCCTATTTCTTAAGGACATGACTTTCAGATACTGTTCATCTGCTGTAGATTGTTGTTTTGTTTTTTGGCCTGACACGTCTTCTGTCCTCCACTTGTCCAGTTTCCTCAAATCCTCAAAGGACACGCTGCACACCTGCACACCTTACGGAGTTATGCATACATTTTGGCATTTCTCTTTTGGAATCATCTTGTTGGTTAAAAAACAAATAAATGCAATTTTATGCATGGCAGACTTTGGATTAATTCTAGAAACAGATTGTCTTTGCCCACTGAAATGTCATAACCCTTCTGTTTTTGTGACAAACTGTTCAGAGGGCTGAAGATGGATGAAATTCGGCACACACCAAATTGCTAAATCGTTGGCAGGCAGTTTGAATGAATCCTCCTCACTGAGTGCCATGAATGTTGCTTATTGTGCCTTCATGGTTGGTGCTGCTGTTGGGTCGGTGGATAAGTGGAGGAGTTGCTCCATAAGAACAAATCTCTGCATGTTTGGAGACAATCCAGCAGCCTGGCTCACATCCACCTGCTCCAAGTCAAACATGCTCATGAAATCTTAATTGGGAAATCTTTTCCCTCCCCTTTTTGGTTTGTTTTTCCTGCCATGTGAGAGTATTATAAATGAGAAGGTTTATTTTAATATTGAGCTCTTCCAGCATTGAGGATTGCCAGTGATTTATCAGTATTGCACAAAACAAATGGAAAGACTGCGCCAAAGATAATTCCCACTTTTCACAGGTTTCATGGGCTCTGAGAGTTCTCTCAGTGAAGCTGATTTTCTGGGAAAACCGGACATTTAATGATCAAGCGACAGCAGTAAGGTCATTTCAGTAGACTGGAGAAAAAGTTAAAAGTTTCAAAAATTTGATCTGTAATATATTAATTTGACATTTTGTGGAATTTCAAACAAAGAAGAAGCTTTCGGTGCACAAGAGGGTTTTTTTATGGCTACAGGGGGAAAAAAGCATCATATTTAGCTGAAATAAAACTTGACACAAACATAAATTTGCAGTTTGGTAAGTGTGGCATCAAAGTGTTCTTTTTTTGTCTGTCATTCACAAACACATGGGGGCAGTTGTGCCTAGCAGACAGCTGAAAACTATATTGTTTAAGGAGTATATGTGTTGTGTGTGCACAGGTTCCTCTGTTTGTGTGTAGGTGGGTTGTGAATGAGGATACGGAGCCACGTGGCTCTTCTGGTTTTTCTCTTTCCAGCCAGCTCCTTGCCCCCCTCCCCCCTGTCTTTTTGTTTTTTTGAAAACTTGATGCTTTCTTCTCCTCTTTTTACAATTAATTAAAAAAACAGATAAATAAATAAATCTTGTACCCTGAAGAGAAGGTTCCCCCGAGTTTTGGCGGAGTGGCAGAGCTGTGTTGGAGTTGAGGAAACGGCACATCTGCAGCAAACAGACAAGTTATAGAAGTTTGATAGAGATCGAGCTCAGGAGGCTGACCTGCAGGATGGTTTTTGGCCACAGAGCTGTATTGCAGATGTTTTTGCTGCTACTGGCAGAGCCTGAGGTTGATGAAGTTTGCACGTTCAGCATCGGTTCAGTCCAGGGTCGAATATTTCAGCATGTACTGCTCACATAGCTGTGAATTTTGTTTGGATCTACATGGTCTGCAGGGGACGATTCCTAATGATTTTGCCGACCTCACTGATCTTTTGTTCACCCTCAGGTATCCCTCTGATTTATGGAAGTGAAATTCAGCAACACACTGTGATCACTTTTTTTTTTTTAAAATAATGGTCGAGACAGATTTAACAGAGGCTGAGATGTGCATACTTTTAGTCCCTGGAGTGGGTCAAACTCCCCAAAGCACTGGATCCTACATTTCCCAAAATGCAAGGCATGTTTGTGTTGGAGCCTTGGAATCAGCTTTGTTCTGTTTTGCCTACTAGTTGTGTGAGTTGACCTTCGCCTGTGTGGTGCCTGCGAGCTCATCAGGCACCTCCTGCACTTTGCTCGGTGCATCATCTGTTGGCACAGACCGCTGGAAAGAACGGGTAGAGAACAGCAGCGACACCATTGCTGCGTCCTGTGTGAAAGTCCTCTTAAAGTTTACATAACCCTGCTGATGGGGGGGGGGGGTTGTACTCAACATGGGTTTTACCTACTTTGGTCTAAGAATGTATTTTTTCTGTAGCATTACTTTGTGTTACTTTGTGATTAACCAAGTAAAATAAGTCTCACTGGCAGTGGTGCATGTGACTTTAAAAGTAAACACTGACCTGTCACACTTTGTGGTGCTCCAAGTTTATGATTAATACAGGCTCATAAGAAGGAACATTTCCCAGAATGGTTTCATGAATAAAGACCTGTGACTCAGTTTCCACATAGACTGTGATGGACAGAGACAGCCCACCAGCAACAGCAAATACTATAATGTGTTTAGCGCAAAAACTCCAAAGTCAACAGTGACTTGCTCAACCCCTGAGCAACTGATGTTTCTTTGCAGGCAGTTAACCAGAATCCCCCTCTCTTCATTGTTCCACATTAACCGCACATGCCAAGATGAATTACATTTGAAATAAAATTTTAAAATGATTCAAATTAGACTGCGTAGAGCTGTCAGAAATGGCTTTGTGCTAACATATAGCACACTGAGTAACTGTGAGAAATGCACTGTTTGTTCACTGCAGATGATGAGAAATGTCTTGTGGACTGTCTTTCAGATGAGGACCTGCCCTCTTACTCTGTTTCCACACTTTTTAAATAAGGATGCAGTTTTTGAACCTGACACCACCTCCTCACCATTTCCTCAAAGTCCCTTTTCTGCTCAGAAAAGACAACCTTGATTTAAAGAGCTGCACACATAATGTCAACACGGACTCAAAACACTGAGCTCCTGTTATTTTGCCTGCTGTGATGAGTCACGTTATGAAAACCAGCCCTGTTGCGGTAATAGCTGTTAGTGGGTAGACCACTGCAGCACGAAAAGCAACAAAGCCCAACCCCACAACACACTTTTCCACCACGAGGGTTGGGGATGCTTTTCCATCCTCTCTGTCCTTGTTTTCAACGGCTGTGATCATGTGATCAAAACTGTCACTAAGTAAGTAAGTTCAACTGCTACCTCACTGACTTTAGGAAATGTTCACACCTCTACAGAATTGGTGTTTTAAAGGTTTGAATTAAAATATTTTGCACCAAAGTTTAACAGTCACATTAAGAATTAATTCACAGAAATGCAAAGCAAGCACTATACGTGATGAAGCACGCACATGGCTTTTAGGCTTTGTTTACATTGAACACATTGTGCATGAACTGAGTGACGTGGTACGCCTGCAGCACACCTTCTGCGCAGGGCTGTTTGAGGCAGAACAAGAAGGTAAGCTGTTTTTTGGATTATATTTCATCTTCAGTCTTTAGAGACTACACAGTACTGTGAAATTTGCATATCTGTAGTTTGGAAGAAAAAAAAGAGCACCTGTGACCCATTTCTTTCTAGGACAACACCTTATATAAGAAATAGAAGAGTGGTCTATTTTAACAGTTATGGAGCACATCTTCACAGCTGTTCTGGGGAAAGGGGGCGGGGTGATTTAGAGTGGTGTGTGTACACACCACTGATACCTTGTCAAATGTCCTTTAGCATGTTGCACCTTGACCAGATGCATTTGGTAGCCACCAACAACCTTCTGGTATGTTTCTGGATATTTGACCACTCTTCTTGGCAGAATTGTAGAGTTCATTAAAACTGGCTGGTTTCCTGGCACAGACCCAGCTTTTAAGCATAGGCCACAAATTTTCAACAGGGGTGAGGTCAGAGCTTTAGGAAGGCCATTCCATGATCTTAATTTTAGCCTGCTTTATTCATTATGCAACACTTTGGCAAACTGGAGACACATCTGAAAACCTTGTACTTACATAGAGTCATCTGAACTGATGATCTTGGAATCTGCGGTTGTTTAGAAATGGCGCAGAGAGACCTTGCCAACCTGTGTAAATCTACAATTCTCCTCCTGAGATCTTTGCTGAGTTCCTTGGACTTTCCCATTGTTCTGAGTATTGGTCAATCCAGTGAGTGCTGTCAAGCAAATCCTATTTATGCTGGCAAAGAGAAACTACCAGTTTTAGTCGGTCATGATCACTAACAAGTAGTTAATAGGCCTTGGCCTTGTCAAGTTTAATGACTTTCTAGAACCTTCAGCACTACTTATTAAAAAAGTGAGTGTATGTATATATTTGAGCCTGTGTGTATATATTTTTGACCCTGTGTGGATTAGAGAAAATTGAAAGCAAATTCAAACTTGTGCACCCAATTATTGTATTTTAAAAGTCATGAAAAATGTATGCTGTCCAGTTCAAAGAAATCAATAAACGCCCCAAATTTCCTGGACATTCATGCCCGAGATAAGTGTAAACATTTGACCACAGCTGTATTTCAATAAAGTGAGATCATTAGGAGGAATCAAACACAATTTATTGATATGCAGAATTCAGTTAAGCTATTCGGTGACTAGACTCCGAAGGCCCATCACAGAAGAATGGAATTCCAGCGGTGAGAGCAGGACCCCGCGGAGTCTAGATGCTGGTGTTGTGAAGATAAGGATAAAATAAGTCTGCAAGGGAGAATGACAGGTAAGCAGTGAGATTTAAAGTACGCAGAGTGGAGGCTGATTGGCTTTAAGAAGGCCGGCAGAACTCGCAGCTGAACACCCAGGAAAGCAGATGAGTGACTACAGATCTGCTCTCACGCCTGGTGAAGCCAGAGTCATTGATCATAGTGGAAGCACAGTGGTGTAGCATCTGCTCTGCAAATGGTCCAGATGTTACTTTTTCAGTTTGAGTTTGGTTATAGTGTTACTGTGCTGTTGCTAATGAACAGTCAGAGGCAGTAACACTGTCAAATGAAGGAAAGGTGCCAAAAATGGCAGCAAAGAAGACATCATTAAAACCACTCACACACAGGGAAGCAGGTGTTTGCAGAGCTTTTACTAAAAGCATTTGTTAATTATATTCCAACTAATATCAACATGGTCCTGCTCCTGTAAGCAAGAGTCCATGCAGCTTGAACTTTTCTGCTGTTTTGTGAGATTTCTAATCTTCCTTTGTGGGAAATGCTGCAGCTCTTAGATTTGTGCTCGATTGGTTATTCTTGGTATTGAGTTTTGATTTTTTCATCTTTTTTTTTTTTTTGCATATTTGCAATGTTGCCTCACAGCAGGAAGGTACTGGAGGATTTCTGTGTGGAGTTTGCATGTTCTCCCTGTGTCTGTGTGGGTTTTCTCCAGGTGGATATGGATGGATATGTTGTCAATAGATCATTTTCTCAGTAGCAGTAGTTGAGATATCCATCTCTGGAAAAGTTCAAATCCAGAGGGAAGCTGCTTTTCGATGCCTCGTGCAAAAGGCCGTTGAAATGTGTGTTGCTCTGAAGGTCCTCAAGCGCTGCAGCTTGCATTGCCACATAAACAGCCACGTATTGTTTATAAGAGCTGGGGGCTTTTATAAGAGCGTGCTGTAAGGATTGAAGCGAATGAGAGTGAGAGCGAAACTGCCCTCCAAGAGGTTCATCGGGAACATCTGTTGCCTCTGACGGTGCCAAAGCTCCACGCAGGCACTCACGTTTCACCCTCATTCCTAAAAAATCTGTCTTCCAAATCAAGAGCTGATCGTGAGCTGGCATGCCTGACATGAAGATCGGATCATTTCAACTGGAAAAAAAAACAAACATTTTTTTTGCTTTTCATTTGATTTTTTTGCAAAGTGGAGATATACGGAGTTCAGTCAGAGCCACGTGTGATGCAATGAAAGGAGGCTTTTGGAAAACTTGCTCACCCTCTACATCACAACATAGCTGAGTCATCTAGATTTATAGTAATGCAGATAATTGCCGGGGCTCTAACTGAATGATGATGCAGATAATCACAGTGGGTTCTTTTTTCCTTCTTTCAGGCTGTTTTAACCAGTTTTTCTCAGGTGTAGTTATACATTTCATGTGTACAGACACATTCTATAACATCGTGTTCCACGTTGTCTAGATAACATCAGGTGAGTATATCCAGATGTGTGGGCGTGCTGGGAGGAGAGGAATGGATGACAGAGGGTTTGTTATTTTCACAGTGGATGAGAAGATGAGCCCGGCTGTGGGCAAACTGGGATGCTTTTTCAGGTTATTTTTCAGCTTCTAGTTTTCTTCATAATCTTACCCTTGCAAATCTCTTCAGTGCTGTCTACACATTCTTGTTTGATGCATTTGTAGTCACACTTTCCTATCAATTACGATCCTGGTAAAAATCTGTTTGAACCGCTGAGTGGAAGTGACTCTTAAGTTGTTCTGTGTACGATGAGGACATTTGGTGTGCTGTCAAACCTTAACACAGAGTCACAAAGAAGCCAGAGAGTCTTTGTCCTTTGCCTTTGATTTGACACATTTATAGCAGCGCTGCTATAAATATGCAGTGGCACAGCTTTTCAAAGACGTCGTGTTAATTTAAAACTGTTTGTTGGCGCTGTCACAGCTCTTGACTTGCAGTCAGTCTTGGAGAACGCTGTCTGTGGTTCAGAGGTTGTGATTGCAAAATCACTATTTTAAGTGGGGAAAATGACTTCAGCCTGCATTAATTTAGATTTTCTTTGGCACCTTATAGGAAAATGCTGACATTTTAATCAAAATCCGTGATTCATCACAGCTGTATTTTGGTCCAGTTAACGTTTTTATAATTTCATCCTGCTGCTCGGGGCTCTGCAGTGCTTTTGAACCATGCCTTCCACCTAACCTATAACATGGTGCTCAACCTGCTGCATGTGGAGGAGATCAATCCAGAGTACATGCTGGAGTAAACATTTCCATATGTATTTGTGTACACTGCACAAGGTTAGATAGTAACTAGTAGGCATAGACTATTAAATTGCAATCAGATTCATGGTCTGAATGCACTGTTGCAAACACATTTGCTTTTCCAAGACAAGCCCTATAAACTCCTCCTGTTAGTGTTTATTCATTTTTATTATTACTCACATGCATACATGTGGAACACGGCAACAGTAGCGCTGACACGCAGGAAAAAAAGACAAGTACGTCATCAGCTGCTGCACCTGCAAGAAAATGCATACAAAACACAAACAGTACATGGAAAAACAAAACAAAAAGCAAAATGGATTCACAAACCAACAATCTTGCTGCATGCATGCATGTGTGTGTGTGTGTGTGTGTGTGTGTGTGTGTGAGAGCATGAATTTCTGTGTCTTTGTCACAAAATGTACTTGATACTGAGGGTGAGAAGCCACAACAACATCCCCTGGAAACCAGAGGCAGACAGTCTCCCCAGAAGCACTGAAGACCCAAGGCCACGCATCCCGATGGCAACCACGTGCAAGAAAACCAGAGGCAATGGGCAGTCTACCCTGCCAGAGGCCAGCAACAGAGCCCCGGAGCCCCAAGAACTGCCTGACACCCAGTAGACCCTCCTCCCCCCGGTACTCACACTTGGAAAGGTCTGAGCACCCTTGGACCACAACCTCCAAGGGAGTGGGCCAACAACCACACCAAAACATTGAGCCACACATCCCGGAATCAACAAGTACCCACATCCTGTGGAGGCCGCAGCAATGACCAGAGGGGAGAAGTCAGAAGGTGCAGCCTGTTCCTCTGCTCGACCCTATTGATGACATGGGTGTCAAAGATCCTGCACTAACGAAAGTTATTCAGCAGATGGAGGCCTTTGAGTGCCGCATGTACGCCCACCCTCTGCACAGTGACCCCAGCTTGGAATCTGTCTTTTCTATCTGTGAGAAGAAAGCTCTGGTGAGAAACTGTGTGTCACACATCAGACCATAAATGTTCATACTCCCCTATTTATCTACAATGATACCATTTGTTAGATAACAATCAGTGACCTTTTATTGTATTTTTGCTTTTCAGTTTTGGTCCAATACACTCACACAAACACAGGAAGAAAGCAAGGGCGTTATTCATTCTTCCCACATCCACATGTGTAGCTGACATGGTACAAAACTTCTTGATATGATCATAGGTGGACTGATTTTGGTTTTGTCACATACACTACATGCAAAAGGTCTAACCATGTTGTGTTTTAAAACAAAACAAAAAAGTTCAGGCTGCGTTCCAGCAGTTTGTTACAAGCCCACCAGCACATCCCCCTGCATCTGTAGAGAAACAAATGATTCATATGGTCAGTGTGGCATAAAGGCCCAAAACAAATGGTTGTTGGTGCCTGGCGGGTTCCTCCAAGTATTTCAGAAACTGCTTTCCTGGGATTTTCCCACACAACAATCTCTAGGATTTACAGAGACTGATTCTAAAAAAGATCAAATATCCAGTGAGCGATATTGGGTGAAATGTCTTGTTGATGCATAGAGTCATAGAAGAATGGCCAGACTACCTTAAGCCCCAGGGCAGCTGTGGCTACATTAGTAGCTTACCACCACCAAGTATGATTGAGGTGTAAATGAATGGTGCACAGAATTGTAAAGCGCTTTGAGTACCGTGAAATGCGCTATATAAGTCTAAGGCATCGTTATTATTATTATTATTATTAAGCTGACAGGAAGATAAGAGTAACACAAATAATCACTTGTTACAACTAAGGGATGCCAAAGAGCACCTCTGAACACAGAATTTGACATAAACAACATGAAAGCCTGGTACCATCCTGCCCTGTCTCAGTGGTTCAGGTTGCTGGTGGTTGTGTGATGGATAATTTCTTTCCACACTTTGAGCCCCTTTGTACTACTCTGCAGCTCCAGCAGGATACTGTGCCATGTCACAGCACTCAGGTCATCTCAAACTGGCTTCTTAAACATGACAGTGAGCTCATCCAAACGAGCCCAAATCAACACTGTACTTACTTGGTTTCATGCCAGTTTAATGGCCAAGTTTGAAGCAGGCAAACAGTTTGATGAAAACACAGATTTTGTTGCCTGTATCCTGGTGTATATGCTTTTGACCAAATATTAAAAGTTGTATTTCAAGGTTTCTTTCAGTTACTTCACATTTCAGCTGCACCGAGGAAAGCAAACATTATAAACTCACTGTTGTTTTGGGAGGTGATTATTATTCCTGAAAATGTGGAGAAAATATGTACAGATTTAAAAAAAAAAAAAAGAATAAGATAAATAGATATAAATAAGCTCAGTGTGGTAAACATGTTCACGTGTTGCAAATCTTTTTGGCAAAAGCCAGTACAGAGGTGGTTACGTTTATGTTTCAAAGGCTGCTTGAGTGAATTAAGGTACCAAACAAAAAATTGGTCAGGTTTAGGCAGCAAAAGCTCCTTGGATAGGGTTAGGCTTAAAAAAGCTACTTGGTGAGATATTTTTTAAAAAGTACAAACTACAAAAAAGGACTTTCTTAAGGTTATGCTTTAAAAAAACTACTTCTTTGGGTTCAAGTGCCCAGAGCCACTTGGTTAGGTTTAGACACCAAAACATTTCTGATGAGGTTTAAGAAAAGTTTGTCGTTCGTGTTAAAACGTGTCTCTTTACAACATGAACCCTGCACAATATAAACTAGGTTTACCAAGTAAGTTTAAATCTCACACCCTGGTAGCTTTAAGCGTTTATTTTGTTTTTTTCTTTCTAGGTGGAAAAAAGGAAGTGGGAAAGATGTGTCTGTGACACAGATGAGTAACACTGGTGGAGCAAGTCTAACAGGTGAATTTTTTTTTCATTAGACACTGAAAGCAAATGCGGTAGAACAACTTTACAGTTTAAGAGTGCGTGTGTGATTCATTTTCTTTACCAACACACATGCAGCCACCAGCATGGAGAAGCCAGGCTCCAGATTTAAGAGTTTCTCGCTTTGATGGATGAGTTGCGCTGGTGAAATCTCTGCGTGTGTCGTAACGATGGGGGTTCGAGGCTGAAGTAAGCAAATGAAACTGAGATAAGCATGCACGTGAAAATCTATTGCAATGTTTATTTACAGTCCTCTCCATCACTATGACAGTTAAAGTAGTGCTTGGCATTATCTAGTGCAAAACAGCTGGTACCTACCACACAGCTTTTCAAGACATTTAAAGAAACCGTGAAAGAAGAATATTAGCTATTTGTATCAGTATCGGTCTTAAAAATCATATATCTAATACAGAGTTATTAAGAAATGCACAGCATGGTGACTCATCGTCAGCTGTGTGTAACCAGATGGTTCAGTCACTATCTGGCTGGCCCTTTATCAGCGCACTGCTCAGAATGGGATCAAAACATGACGATTTTAAAAGACAGCACATCTATTAAAGAACAATTTTCATGGGGCAGATTTTTTTTAAAAGACTGAATTACTGATTATTATTTTTATTTTAATCAATCTGTTACAAGTGGCTTTACAAGGGAGGTTTCATATCAGTGCTGGCAGCTCGCTCCCTTGTGCTGCAGCCCTGTTTCCATTTATTGCAGATGAGACAGTGAATCAACCTCATTTGATGAATGCTGACCATTGCCTGAGTCAAGATGCTGTCTGAGAATTGCTGTCTAGATTAAGGGGACATGTGCTTTCACCTCCTCATTCTTCCTCCATGTCCCACCTCACATTTCCTTATTTAGATCATGTTTTTTAAAAGATCAAGAAATGGATCTGCTCATATTTGATAAAGTGATAAAATGCCATTCAATATCAAATCTCTCCAGTGCTGATGAGCTGCTGCTGACTGAGATGATGATCAACAGTTGAGCGAGCCACCGCCCTGCTGTCCTGCTTGGTCTTCCAGGAAAACATAGGGGCAAACACACAGAATCACGTCATTCCTCTCGCTCTACGTGCATTCATCCTTTCCCAAACACTGACATAAACAGCTTATTCCCATTCCTGCACATTCAAGCTCCTTTTGCATTCTTGGCCTCTTGGTCCTTGGATTTTGCCATATTTCCCACCTTCTAAGGCTGATGTCATATAGTAGACTGTTCATGGCCTTGAGCCGGATAGGGTCCTCATTTTTTAATAGCATTGGTGAGACATATTGATTCACAGATGCAGCTTTATTCCTTGAGGTTTTCCCCAGTTGGCTGCAAACAGTTTATTGTTCTTTGCATTAATATATGATCCTAAAGCAGGACGCTTACACTGCATTTGCTGACCTTGTATCAAACTTGCACATAGACTAAGCCTACGTTTGAATTCTACTTTTATATTTAAGCTTTACTTTCAAACTGCTGAACAACACCTAGGTTGCAGCAGAAAGACTAAAAACTAAAACTACCCTTTAAACATTAAATTAATGAAATAAATGATTATAATCCATCAGATCTTGTCTTAATGATAGAGCTCTGTTATTGATAAGTCTGGTAAGTTACACAACCAGGATTTTTGCCGGCTTTCTTTCCAGGCTATATTAACTATATTAATATAGCAGCTCTTTCCCAGTTTTACTGAACGAAGTGCTTAAAGCGCACACATTTAATGTGATACTACACTACAGTGCTTTTCCTGTCACACACACACTGGCTCAGAGTGCCAACACACTGCAATCAATCTGTCTGAGAGTGACTGCAGTCAGTCTGAGTCAGACCGAGATTGTTTGGAGATAGGTTGCCTCCTACCAGCTGACCTGTGCAGTCACCTTATAATTGAAAGTAGTTGGTTGTTGCAAAAGAATCAGTGCAATCAATGAAAAACTACCAATTTTTCCTAGTTGCAGGGAGGTTACCATCCTTGACTTGAACTGACAAAATTAAGTATATTTTTCACTCCCCATGAATCACCTCGCAACCCCATAAATTTATCTTGCGAACCTTCGAAGGGCGTCCACCCCAAGGCTGGGAACCACACAACTTCATGCCAAAAGTCTATAAAGTAGTTGAAACCAGCGTGTCACTTTTCTACCACTCTGGAGCCACACTGTAACCGTTACGAGATTTATTGTCCGTGGTTTAATTCCCAGCCCACCCATATTGGAGTGCTAGCACTGATCTCAGCTGTGAAATATTGAATGGCATCATAACGAAAAAGTAAAACAGTAGAAAAAGTTGCATGTGCACAGGTGTGTTTATCAAAAATAAGAATTATTTAATATTATTATTTATATGCTTTTTAATGCCAAAAAAAGTTGGTAATGATTTGCAATTTCTTTTTTTTTTAAAGATTTAAATGGAAAAATGCTCAGCTAGTCAAAAACGTTCTTTTATATAATCAATACTTGGTCGGGCCTCCATGTTATTGTTGCATGGAGGTTATCAGCTTGTCATTGAAGCTCAGCTTGTTTTGAGGCTTCAGCTCATCTGTATTTTTGGGTTGTGAGGTATTGCCCTCTTGACAGTACCTCATAGATTCTGTATGGGGTTCAGGTCAGGTGGGAAGGTGCAAGTCCCGCTGGCGTAGGAAATCTGCATCTTCATAAAGCTCGTCAGCAGATGGAAGCGTGTGCTCTGATAGACGCTGCGCTGACTCTGGACTTGATAAAAGACGCTGGACCAACCACCGCCAGCTGATGACACAGGCTGCAGGAACATCGCACTGGACTTCAAACACCTCAGATTCAGTTCCTCTCTACTCTTCCTTCAGATGCCAGGACCTTGACTTGCAAATTAAATTAAAAAAATACTTTCTGGGGGAGACAAATAGCACCTCTCTTGGAGTAATAAAAAAAAATTCTGTGTGCAGGGAAGATGACCTGTGTCGATGTTAACAAATGGCTTTATTTTTCCTTACTTTTAGAGGTGTGCGTGTAGATATTTGACATACTTCAATAAATGTCTGTATGGTGATTTGTTTACAAACAGATTATATAAAAGCACATTGTTGTCCATTCACTTGATGTTTACATGAGTTACACAGGAAGCTGTAAAAGCAGCAGCAGTCCAGCAAAGGCAAAACAGGACTTGAACTGACAGCCTACTCTGCAACACTCTAACCAAACAAATCAAACTCCTTGACTTGAACATTAGGTTAGAAAGCTGGAGAATAAGATGGCAGCGGCCTGGAGTCAGCAGCTCCGGATGTGCAGCGCTGACAGTCTCTGGTCTAAGATCAGCTTTGCGACCCTCCCCATCAGCATGGTCTAGTCAATAACAAACATTACTTAATCAGCCCTTTAGTTAACAATGAACCTAAGGCAGCATGGTGAGAAGACTCAGACTCACTCTGTAGCTACTGGAGACAAAGCTGACCTTGAATCAGATCCTTCAGCACACCGACTCCAGGTCAGGAAAAGCACTAAGCAGAGATACATTCACAGGTTTCCAACCCTCCTCTTCCCCCCAGCAGTGGTCAGACCCTTTAGTGAGTGCATGCAGGTAAGTCCTTCCATTGGTTCAGTAGATTCATACATGCTAAAAAGATTTCTGTCCCTTCAGAACCTCTAGCCCCTAACCTACATCTGTCTCACTCAGCTTATCTACAAGGATTGGACAGGCTGTCTCACCTCTCTCCTGCCACATGGAGAAGTGATGAACAAGACAGCAAACGGTCCTGAAATTGTAAAGTCTTAAAACCGAACAGGCCTGTGTGGTTTCAAGAGTCTCTTTTTTCGGGCATGTCTGTTCATCCACCAGCGTACTTAAAATATAATCAAGTACTTCACATTGTAAATCCATGCAGGGCATCTAGAGGGGAATTTGCATAAGATGATAGGCTAGAGAGCTGAGATCCTGGGTGTGCGTTTGGACAGAGCAGAGGTCGCCCCCACTGCTCACTCAGCTTAGTTAGGGCTTTCAAAGTGGTTTCCATTTGTTGGCGTCTCCTGCAGAGTTGTGTGTGGGATGTCTGCTTCTTTACGGGGCTCCATCTGTGGCTTGAAAAAGTCTGACACGAAAAAAGACCTGTAAGAGAAAAGAAAATTAAAAGTGAGTGCAACTGAGGTCTAAATATTTGTATTTAATGTAAATAAATATTTGTATTTGTACGCAGCTTAAAACAAGACTGTGTTTATGTAAAAAAAGTCCGCACTGCTGACTAAATGTAAAGGTCAGTGTAGGTCTTACCACAAGCAGAGCCATGAGCGCGCCCTGTATGAGTCCGGTCAGAACGTCGCTCCAGTGATGTTTATAATCAGACACTCTCGACAGTCCTGTGTACGCTGAGGCTGCGATCAGGAAAAACTGGAGGGTCGGTCTCAGCAGACGTGCCCAGTCAGCCTGGAGCCGAGCCTGCAGGTAGAGCTGAGAAACACGAGGACCATGCATTTAAAATACAGACGGTCACACATAAGTAAACGTGCCACTGACAGAGTGCAGTGAATGGCCAAGTTTGGATCTGAGGATGACTCGGCACATTTCTCTTCCTACTTCCTCAATAAGAGGTTAGACGATCACGACTGGAAAGTGAGATGTGATCATTTCACTGATACGAGTAATTAGTTCAACGCATGCGGTTTATCTGCAGTTTATCCATAATGTAAGGTCCCTTTGTCCCTTTACCTCTCTACCTCAGGAGCACTGTGTTCGGCAAGTTTATTTGTGTGGGTTAAAAACAGGGCGTGGCTGCTTTTAAATCAAGGGTAAATGAGCCCCGTGGTTTTACAAAGGTTCAGGTTTCATCTCTTCCTGTTTCACTGCATTATCTGATGCAAATGTCATTTATATGGCAGTGGTTTTCCATACTTTAAACTTCCTCTGTATCCAGGGGCCAAGAACTTTAAGCTGGTGCCAGGACTTTGTCCCTGGATCTATTTATATCTGCTGCTGTTGAATGAGTCAGCAGACCAGAAAAGTCTATCAGAGCCGGGTCAGTAAAATCTCCTCAGAGCAAACACAAAAGTGCTACTGATAAAGGCCACAAGGGTGAAAGTGCACAGCTCAAAGTACTGTAATAATCATTTGGGAAATAATGATGTCTACTTGATGATGGCATGGAGCAGCAGCCAGCAGACACTGAGCTTATCTCAGCTGTGTGTGTGTGTGTGTGTGTGTGTGTGTGACAAAAATCTGCAAACTGTGTGAAGCATTTGTGTAGTTTCTGCTAAACTAACATGAAACTTGCTGCAGTCTGACAGTTAAATTAAATGGAACTGTCAGCTTAGCAGAAACTGTAAAAAGGATGCCACTGCCTCTATCAGCACCTCTTAAAGACAATTTCCTTGTTTTCAGGCCTGCTAAGCCGACTGAGGGCCATAGCTGTGCATGTGTAGCAGAACGTGTAAAAAGTGGAATTTTGCTGGGAAACTATGGGAGAAGTCCCTGCACTCTGTGGGGGGGGGAATCCAAACCACAGCTTCCTCTATAACCACGAACTGATGGCTTAACCAATGTGGAACTTTTCTTCCTGTTTCCAGTCTTTATGCTAAACTACACTGACTGCTATCTCCTTTCACTAAAACATCAAGCTCTAATATTCCTTTAGGCTGGACATTTTATAAACATCTTATAATATTTCAAAGACATGCATGGAGGTCCACCATGCACTCTTTTGTAAAAATGCTGCTGATCAACCTGTTCAAGTCAAACGCTGATGGATGGGGTTATAGATCAACTGGTTGAGATACTTACAGCGAGGAACAGCATGCAGTACATGGAAAAAGACGAGTGGCCGGAGTAGAAAGAGAGCCTGCAACAGAAAGACAAAAGTATAACTCCATCCATCCATTCATTGTCTTCTGCTTATACGGGGCCAGGTGCATGGGGGCAGAGGTCTGGGCTTCTCTGCCTAAGCAGCCACCCCAGCCACTTCCACCAGCTCATCCAGGGGGACCCAAAGGTGTTCCCAGGCCAGCTGAGAGATATAATCTCTCCAGCGTGTCCTGGGTCTACCCTGGGGCCTCCTCCCGGTAGGACATGCCTGGTACACTTCACCCAAAAGGCACCCAGGAGGCATCCTAGTCAGATGCTCGCACAATTCTACCTCCACAAACTTTGCAGCAAAAAATTTGAAGAAAGCAGACATGTTTTTATTAGCACGGCAGTCTGGGTGTGGTGAAGGGATGATGATGGATAATGTGGAGACCCCCCCACCCACACCCGCACACACACACTTACTTTAGTTATTGCTGTTGTGAGTTATACACCACATCAACAGCCACGTCCACACACAGTGGCTACTGTGGCACACTTTTCACAGTCAGGGGGGCTTTACTGATGACATTCAGAGTCTGGACTGCAGAGTAGAACAACCTGCTGTTTGTTCAAAGAAGTGGATTATGTGGAGGAATTTGGGGGTAAATCCTAGAAACATTTTCAGTCTGATTTAGGAAAAGAAAAATGAGGCACAGGGAACAGCGACTGCATCAGGGATCTGCATAAAGCAATTCTTGCCAGCCTTACACTTGTCCAATATACTCGGCTATAAATGCAACACTTCATTTAGCCTAACTCAAGAGAGCCGAGTTAGCATGGGCCCTAATAGCTGTAAAAATGTGAAATATGCCATGTTGAAATAAACCAGAATTATACTTTGAGCCAAAAGCACAGTTACATTCACTTTTTTTTTTTTTTTTTTTAAATCAAGCGATTACAAGGTGACATCTTTGGATTGCTTATTTTCATTAAAGACTCTATTAAGCTAATCTATAAAATCAACTTGCCAGCAGCTGCTTACACCCAGCAGTGTAACCAAACCCAGCAGGTAAATGCACCTTTATAAATCCCCTGCAGTGACATCAGATTATAAGCGCGGCCCCCTGTGAAGGATTCACTCATAGGATGAAAAATGCATGACTTCCAGCTTATATATGAATATTTTACATTATCCATGCAAACAAACCCAACCCTGACAGTGAGCCTTGTCTCTGCTGAGGAAGTTGACCTTAGCCACAGTGGAGTCACATTACTGTAAGATGATGCTGGGCTTGATGCTGGTCTACCTCAGCCTCCTCTCTCCTCTCCCGCTGCAATTATTATGTGCATTAGAGTCTAAGCAGATCCCAAACACAAAGTCAGCAGCTGGAAATGTAATATGTTCTGACATTAATCTTAAAAGCCCTGGACATCTGCCTCAACTCACCAACCTGCTGTCTGCTGCCATATGCGACAATAAAAAGAGAACGCAGACTGCTGAGTGGTACTGGGGCTCCAGGAAACAATGATTGTGCACCACACTCTGATAAATGTACACTAGACAAACCAGAGAGGTAAGGGGTAGGTGGACACTTGCATACTCAAAGGCTGCAGCTCAAGCATAATGTAGGTTTTCTCTGGCCCTTTAGAATGTAAACTACCTCACACGCCCACAATAAACATGTAACACTCTGTATCCCTCTGTGGCTGTGCCTGCATCAGACTGAGAAGAGGAAATCCTCTCCTTCCCATACTCTTCCTCCTGCTCTGCACTGATAAGAGACAGTGACCTTAAATCCAAACCAAGCTTTACATTCCTGTGATATTACTCAAATTGGTTTAAACCATCACGCGTTACAGATTTCATCCGTTCACCACGTCTAAAAATTAAACCTTGCACAACTGCATTGCTCTTTTTTTTTAATATCCTTATCAAATCATATCATTAATAACTCGCATAATGCCGGCAGATCATTAACGACGATTGCTCATACTTTCAAAAACGTGGGCGTGTACCACGAAGGAGTGCAGCATAAACACGGTTTGTTTTCCTTTCCTAACAACCAAATGTCAGGTTAAGTCGTCATGTGATCATCGACCTGTGTAAGCCCAGCTTTACTGAATCTAGCGCTGAGTGGTGACCAATAACAAACAATGGACAATGGGTGGGAGTAAAGCTGTGTGTTTCTTACTAGCACACCACAGTATAAAGGACAAATCAGACTTTAAGTATAATCCAGGCTAAAAGCAGCACATTTGCTGCAGCCACGGCCAGAAAGGACATTTATTTAAAAAAAATTATATCACTGCCCCATCATTAAGAGACAAGGAGATCCAAATATGATAGTGATCATGCACACCGGTATCTGTTATTACTGTAAATGAATTCTTACATAAGAGTGTGAGAGAGAGCTTGAGCCTTATTCGCTACAGTGTGACAGCAAACTGTGAATAAATCTTACTAAAGGCCAACAAGTGCAAAGCGTTAATGCTTTAATCCATCTCCGTTTGAGGCCTATAGAACAGCTTTGAAATAACCTGGGGGTGAGGTTCAGTTTTTCTCCATCATAACCTACTCTGGAGCAGGTTCGGTTTTAAAGTCACAAATTGTGATGCACTCTGGTAAGAAGTGAACTGTCCCAACACTGAAGGCTAAGGGTTATAAACCTCACATTTACTTTGCTGACAGCAAATCCTGCTTCACAGTGCAGCCCTCTGCTCTGCTGTAATTGTGGAAAAGTACTTAATACTACGATCATCCTGAGACTGTCTCAGGACAACAGCAGAGTTGTGTACTTATAAACATAGCTCGTGATTGTGGCTGACCAAGCACCAGCTACTGTGGGATCTGGTTATTTCTTACATTGGAGAGAAGGTGCTTTGTTTGACTTGCTTGTTCTCAGTTGTCGTAATTATGCTCACGTAGAACCTGCAAGTGAATTCCAATGTAATGTCGAGCACATAAAATAAAAATAAAAGACCACAAAGCTGCCTGATTAAAACAAAAACTCCAAACAGTTATTCAGAGGTTGTTTAGTGACATATTGAGCACACTGTGAGCATATTACAAAACAGTGTTCTAGGGATTTTTTCAATAATCGGCTCAACAACAAAAACAAAACAAAACTGGAGTGTGAAGAGTTTAAGTGAGGAGCTCTTTTCAACATCTGAAATCATAAAAAACAAACAAAAAACCCATTCTTATGTCAACTAGGGCTGAAACCAGTGTGATTAAACCGCTCTTTAATTGGTTGATTGAGGAAATGAGTATTGTATTTATATCAGAAAAAAAAGTGAAAAATTAGGATTCATGGTGATTTATTTTGAGGGCTTGCATTTAGATATTATAAACATAAAGCAAAGAATGATCATATTTGAGAAGCTAGAAAATAGAAGCCCAAAGTTTTACTCACACTGACTGTTCTGAAAAGAGATTTCTACCCATCGCCTGAAAGTTTCTTTGGTGCAGATCTACCTTTCTTTCTGGGGGGGGGGCAGAACGTCGGGTCATACATACCGACCCTCGTTGACCTTCGTCGGGTCTCCAGTGCAGTTGAAGTCTTCGATATAAGTCCCTGCTGAGCAGTTGATCTGTTTCCAGTCAGGTTTGCACACATCCAGGAAGTGCGGCCTGAGCCGGCCAATTGAATACTTGGCGATGTCCGTCAGAGACTGGCTCATGGCGGCACCGATAAGGAAGGTACCGACGGCTTTGTAAACACGGGCAACGTAGCTGCCGAAAGATGACTTGGACTTGATGCGGTTTAGATGAACTAAAAGACACTCGCCAACAATCATCTGCAATGAGGGGTGGAAGGATATGGAGTCAGATGTTTGTACAGAATCAGAGGGAGCTGAACTAAAGTTAAAGATGAAGATGAAAGAGCATCAGAGCCGGCAACAATCCCAATATCAATGACATTTGTGTGTGTGTGTGTGTGTGTAACAGTTTTTAAAGAATCATCTATGACTATTTGCTTCTTAAACAAGAATTAGATCAGAAGATTGACTTCTTTCAAATTAGTACCTGAATATGAGCCCACCTGGAGTAAGGACAATGGGACCTTTTTGATTTGTTTTTGATTAACCAACGTCAGAGTTGGGCTTTTTCTTCATTTCCAGTCTTTATGCTAAGATTATAATGTTTAATAGAGCAAAAATCATCATTTTGTGACTCTGATCTTCTGCTTTAATCCTTTACAATGAAGCAAATTCTTCTCATAATGCTAAACCATTTTATAACTACAAAAATGCTCATTTGACAATATCAGAAGTGTTTCAGTTCCCACCTATTTCAGAGTTTCTGCAATAGGTGCCGAGGCCATGGGAGGATGTCCACTTAATATGAAAAACCTTTCTAATCAAGTCTGATCTGAAAATCTGAATTAAACCTGTGTTTATTACCAACTTTACAACAGAAGAGCTGCTGTAGCTCTACTTACAGGTAAAGACAGTGTAGGCATAATAAACCTAAATGGCTGTTTCATTACTGAGGAAGATGAAACCTCTAGTTCAGCAGCAACGAGGCACACGTTACAACTGAAATGTTTGTGATTCACGTCTGCAAATTAGTAGTTTAGGGTTAAAAGGCTTAAAAACAAACAAGCATGCACTTTTGGATTATGATCATGCAGATCCATTTAGCAGGGCCACGGATTTAGGAAAAAAATAAAAGATGCCAAGAAGTGTAGGGGTGGATGAAAGTAGTCAGCAAAAACCCCAAAGTGAAGAAGATGAAAATGTACAAAAAGGAACAGTTAGCAGAAAACCAAAACAGGTGCACTTACAGTGAGTACTGTGACAGGAATCATGACACCTCCTAACAACTCATAGGAAATGGTGTCGTCTTTAAAGGGGTACTTGATTGAATCATCGTTACAGAAAAAGCCCCGGCGGAAAGGACTGTGTCGCACATTGAGAATTGCAAATGGGACTCCAGCTACCAGAGAAGCAATGAGAGAGGGAGAGAGAGAGAAAAAACATTCAGGTTATAAGATGTCACCGGGACACAGATCTCTCCCAGACATCATGCAAAGCAGGAGCCAGCAGCCACGTGAGAGGGTGCCTGGAAACGCTGCGGTCCTCCGAAGCCCAGCTTCCAGGAACATCACCAGCGGTCAAAGCGTTAAAATAACAGACGATGGTGAAACTGTGGTTAGTGGATGTTAATGAAGAAAAGTAAAACCTAAAAACATCCATCAATCTGTTTTCTTCCCCTCATCCTTCAGTCTAAGGTCATGTTTCTGGATTGATTCGGCGACCTCTTCTCTTTGTCTAAATTAAAAGAACACTCACTCACACTGAACAAAATCTCTCTGTAACAGACACACTTTCCTCTTCTGAAAAACTTCCTCACAGGTCCAATTCCAAATTCCCACATATCCTCCCCAAGCCCCACATTAACGGACACTGAACAATAGAGTGAATCGTAATAATACTGAACAACAGTTATTATACAGCAGGAAAAAAAATACAAGAGATGAATCACTGACACTACAAAAGCGACACAAGGCAGACACACACGCACACATGCAGCTCTCTCCTGCCTCCGTTATTTTCCAGAAACAATCGCTCCATTACAGAAGAACATTCCAGCTATTTTAAGGAACAGAGGACGCAGCCTGCATGTCTGTTGCACAGATTAATAACAGAGACATAAAGTTCATTCTGTCGTTTACGTGAAAACAATCCCCGAAAAGGCCTGGCCTTAATCATTATCCACATCCACGTCAATGAAGTTGTAGACTGCGCCTCTTACAGGGCGTTTTCTCCTTCTTTTTTTCTATAAATCATTCTGCAGTGCTTGACAAGATGGTAAAAAATAAACTACTTTTAATTGCTCTATGGATGATTTTATTTTGAAACTCTAAAGTGGACATCCTCCTTCACCTTTAACTTTTTTAAAAACGCCACTTTTAATACCTGATGGTCAAGAACACTTCCAATAAGAGCAGCAGAACACAGCTGTGTTACTGTTGTCCTACACTAGGCTCTGAGTGTTTACACTTTAACCCTGGAGCACTAACGTCAGGTGATTCCACCCACGTGAAAGTGAGAGTTACATGTTACAGACTTAACATTAGTGTTCGAGGGTTAACGTGCTGCTCTATCGGTCCCCACAGACCACCGCACAGTGGATATTTTGACTTGCCAAAGCAGAAGTAAAGCTGATAAAAACTGAAATGGCTGCTTTCCACGTGGGTGGGGCGCTGAAACAGCGTCACATGCATCACATCAGGGGAACTGGAACACGTGCTGGTCGACAAGTCAATATATCGGCTGTGAGGCAGGTCATGTATGTATGTTGGGCCTGCTTTAAGTGACTCCTACTTACGCAGCTAATGGGCAGGGCGAAGCCCACAGTGTAGAGCACCGTAGATGTGACTGTACTGCTGTGGAAAGGGTACTTGATGCTGTCGTCTGTACAGAAAAAGCCCCTTTGGTAGGGACGGATCTTACCCAGGTTAAAGGCTGCCAGAGGCAGACCTCCTGTGGAAGGAGAGACCAGGAGGGATTACCACAGCAAGAGTTAAAGAGGTAAAAAATATATATATATCATAGAACGAAGGTGCCATACCACACCCTACCAGCAGGAACACACTGAACTTATCTACAAAAAACTACATCAGGCTACACAAAAATACTGTGACATCACATAGTAAAAATTAAAATAACTTTAGGCATAAATGATGTAACTATACCAAACAAGTGATATCTTCAGGCAGCTGTGGACATAGCTGAGCACTCCCTCCAGGTGAAATACTATAAAGATACCAGGATAGGTTGATTTGTTTAGACAGTCCAAAGTCTGTATGTAATGTTGCTGTCATTCCGCTGGGTGCTTGCCCTGTTTAGCCCATTGTATGGTGCAGAAAAGACACTGCCCATTCGAGCAGAAAGTAAGGGTCTGCTAATGAGCAGTAACGCACAGGGCCACAAATGGAAGAGCGCACACAGACACGCAACTTGGAAATAATACCACCATCTACAAATAAACTGCCCATTAATTTGGCCTGGTATTTCCATTCAGTGCGCCTTCTCTGCAGCTGTTCTCACCCTGTGCTGTGCCATCTGAATCTGATGGCCTGCAGCAGCTGGAGATGCCGGAAAGCTGGGACAGAAACGCACTCCTGCCAACTCACTGCTAACTTTATAACTGCACCGAGTGGCCTCTAAAAGGGCTTCCAAATACAAACACACAGGCAGAAAGACAAATGAGTGGAGACATTCAGCAAACACGCTGGTTCTTCAGTGTCACTGGAAGTCTGCAGTATCTCCCATAAACTAAATAAAAATCAGCTGTGCAGGTGAAAAAAAGAAAAGAAAAAGGGGGAAATGCATCATCTTGACATTCCTATGAATCTAACCTTACAGCGTGCATGTGTGCACTTGGCATCACGCAGCAGTGCGTGACTGCTGCTAGACAGACTCTCACAAGATGCCTACTTATAATTTAATTGTCCCTTTCAGTTAAAGGATGACTGTGGACAGCACACAAACAGTCCAGGAACTTCTCACGGCAACACGGGTTCAGCTGTGGGGCAGAAAGAAATCTGCAGCCTTTGGAGTCTTTTTTTTATTTTTAATTAAAGTTCATTTTGCTCATTGCTTTTTAACTCGGATTTCTTTTTGCTCACCTTAACTTTAAGACAGGTTAAGAAACATCAACATTGCTTATAAGACCCGCTGAAATATGACCAGAAACAAAATGACAATCTACTTTTTTTTTTTAGTAACAGGGGAGAGATCTTCTGCCCAGCTTGTACACATGTAGTGTTTAACGTGCCTGGAGGAGATCTTTGATGGAAACAGTGACTGAAAAATGAATTCCAAGTCAACCCACAAGTTACACAATGCACATACAGTACAACTTCAGGTCTGCTCTGCAATGAATTCAGACCATTTTAGGGGGAAAGCGTGGCCACATGTAGCAGGAAACTTTGATGAGCAAAGGTACCACTATGTTTACAACTCAGGAAACACACGTTTGGCTTAAGTTAGTCACAAACCATAGAGCAGCATATACCCACATAAACCCCAAACTTCCCCTACACGAGTGAATGAGTATGTTAGATGCCCACAAATAGATCTGGAGATAGATCTAACGATTCAGTGTAATATGACATTAAAGGCATGCATCATTGTGTAACCTAAGTTATGGGACGTATTTACTTTTGGTCACATTTAATTTGTGTGGTGCATATTAAGTTTTGAAATATTCATGATTTTACCTAATTGCGTTTATTATATAATTAATTATCATTTGCCTCATCTTATAATTTTATGTGTAACATTTAAGTTAGTTAGTTATTACTGAACCTTGTGACAAGTAATTTTAGTTCCTACCTTGTACTGTTTACGGTGGGACTGTTTTTTGGGTGCAACATGGGTTTTTCCCGTGTGGTGTGCACGGAGTGACGGCAGAGTAAAAGTTGAGTTAACACTGTCCGGCCGAGTTGGTGTTTATTATAGAAGATTTTTTTTTTTTAAGGATTAATTGTAACCCGCCACACAGCCACCGCCCGAGAAGGAGAGAGACCGGAGAACGCTACCTCAACCAGAAATCAGGTTTACAATTAGTTTATTACCGCATCTAATGACTGATTTAATGCCACTGCTTTAAAAACACTGCGTAATTATTTACCAACGCATGCTTGCCAGCACAAATTGTAAAAAGTCGTTCAGTTTGCACATAAGATCACATATTACAGATATACGCTCGCACTGCTGTAGATCTAAACAGCCCAATGATGAATAAAGTCTCGGTGAATCCCACACCACTCCCTTCACGTGAAGCAAAGCTGCTAAACATCCATTCAGCAGGTTTATGTCCGCCTCCAAATCGGCTTATATCAGTAAGGGCAACGCCAGCCAGCACAGCAGTGAGGACAAAGGCGTTTAAACACATACCCAGAGCCAGGCAGGCTATATCTAGCAGGACAAAGGGGATCCCTCTCGTGTCGAACATGTTGTCTCTTGTCTGTGTCGGTCCTCAGTCCCTGTCTGCCGGTGGGTTCCTCCAGCCGTAATAAAACACCAGGGGGACGCTCCTCCTCAGTGCGTCTCTGCTGCTGCTGAATTGAATGAGAGCCAAAGAAACGCAGCAGCAAATTGTTTAAAAAGCACACTAAAAGCCGACGCCCTCGTAAGAAACACAAAGACCACCCCGGACGCAGGAAGGCAGCTGCATATCAATAGAAGTCAGGTTCGCTCACAGACCGGCCTCGCTGCGGTGTTTGTTGACGTTGCTGGTGTTGGGTGGTGGTGGACTGCAGCATGGCCGATGACTCCGCTTCTGCTTCATGGTAAATTTTCAGCCGGTCAAAGCTTCCAGATATAAACAAACACCGACTCGTACGAGGGGGTGGGGGCGGGTGCGAGCGTTTCGAATGACACCTGTCCCGTACCACTGTGCGTATCCGATGAAACACGAGCCGGTGGAGGAGCCGAAAAGCCCCGAAGGGACCGCAACTGAGCCAAGCCCACTGCCGCCTACATGCGCATGTGCACGATAGCGCAGATGTCGGAAATATGTAGGATTTTCATGGTGCGTTCACGCAAGCCCTGCAGAATGGGAAAAAAATGTTTAGCACTGTCACCTCACAGCAAAAAAGAATGAAGAAGATGCATCCAGGCTGAAGTTTCACGTCATCCCCGTGTCTGTGTGGATTTTCCCTGGGTGCAGTTCAAAGACATGCCGGGGATGAGGTTAATTTGTAAACCTAAATTTGTCACAGGTGACTAAGGTTGTCTATGTGTTAACCCTGCGACTGATTGACGATCCGGTATTTGGCTGTAGTTTTTATTGTGTTGAATTTTTGTGAATTTGTACAATTACAAGGCAATTATTCATATTTAGTACGAATAATCAGTACTTCGCAAATGGATGCTGTTTTAGAAGTTACCAGGCTATCTTAAAAATATTGGTGGCATCCCATCTAGAGCTTTTGCCTGCAATCCTGCATGAATAAAGATTGTTGTTGAATTTTTATTTATTTTACAGGAGCAGAGTGTGAACACATTGCTGGCATGTAACTTTAGTTGACAAATACTATAATTTGCCTACATATTGGGGTTTTAATATGGATGACTGACAGGACGACTATCTCTCTACATGTCCCCCTAACCATCATTTTTACTGTGGAATCAGTTAAACGATGTAGGGTCAGGTGACCCTGAATATATAAATAAAAAAATAAACAAAATATTTGGACTAATTAGTTGGATATTGTAGTGCATCTTGAAACAAGTCTAGGAAGGCTCTAGAAAGGTTAACTTATAATTTTATATATATATATATATATATATATATATATATATATATATATATATATATATATATATATATATATATATAATTATAGCTAATGACTGATGAAAAGTTTACAGTGTCCTGTTTAATTTCACAAAAATAAAACTTTTTTTAGCCACTGTATTATAACAATATCGCCCTCTACCGTTCGGTGGTTGGACGTGCGCAGGTCTGTAGGATTCAACCATTACAGCTGATTCACATCCCAGTGTTGTAAGACCCATCACCACTGCGATTCATCTATAGATGTTAAAAAAAAAATCACAAAAGAATAGAATGGCGTCTAAGCCAAACATTGAATGTAAAATGACCATGATGGAAGTAAAGGTCAAAAGAAGAAACTACATTAACTTCAGTACAGCTGATTCCCATTTAATACAAAAGATTAATAAATAAATGCACTTGATAGAGCTCTAGTTCCTAACGATGTATAGCAGTAAGAGTGAAAGGGAAGGTTTTGCAAGATGGTGGTGAGACCTGCTGTTGTGTATGGTTTGAAGACCATGGCACTGACAAAAACAACAGCAGGTGAAGCTGGAGGTGGCAGAGTTAAAGATGCTAAGATTTTCATTGGGAGTGACCAGAATGGACAGCAGTAGAAATGATTGCATCAGCTGAGCTCGAGCAGTTTGGAGACAAAGTTAGAGCGGCAAGGCTGAGATGGCGTCGTATGTCCACACTCCTTTTTGATGTGTCTGATTAATGCAGGGGGAGAAAAAGCCTGATCATCAAAACAAGTTGGCTGTAAATGGATGACATGCCAAAGATGTTAAAGGAAACACCTGCATCACTAGAAGACCCACGTCTAAAACGACACACCAGATTTAGGGTATCATCTCCTAAAGCTTCCACAGAACTGGCACCACCCAGTTGGAGAGATCCAGGTATTTAAACCCGAGTGGGGGAGGAGGTGGTCATTAATCGTATGAATAATCACAAGCCAAGGTGTGAAAAAAGGCATAGGTCAATACAAGGAGTGGTTTTCGGTGAAACCAATGTGCCCCCCCCCAACACACACACACACACACACACACACACACACACACACACTAGGTGAAAGTTGGAGTTGAGGCACCTGGGAAGGGAGCTCAGGCCTGATCTAAGTAAAACAGTGTAATAAAATATACACAATGCACAAATATGTTTATTTAGTTCATTTACATAAAGTGAAAGGAATATCTTGAAAATGACAGAAAGTCATGTGATGTTTCAGTGAATATCTCAATGGCATACAATAAAAAACACAATGAAATCAAAAAGTGCCTGTTTTGGGTAATCGGTCGTCTACCAATAACAAAGCACCTCTTGTTCTCCTCTAAGGATTCATAAAATGCTGCAGCTTCCAGACAAAAGAAACTCTTTATGGGCAACTACAGTAAAACACATAGAACATAACAACTGAGGTACAATATCTCTAATAACTGCGACTACACTCAGATACGTGTAATGTCACATTTCATCTTCAGTATTGCACTATTAATTATTTCATATCTTTGCAAAGCAAGTCGTTTTTTGTCACATTTGACTTACGTACAGCAAAACTGTCTCATTCTGACCTGCTGAGTCATCGTCCACAATTTTCATTTACATTTTCTGTCACGTTGAACACAAAATTAGTTCAGTGACATAAACACAAAGTAGTCTATGTGTTAGTTCCTATCTTTGTCTAAATATTTGAAAAGGAACTGATCTGTGGGCACGAATGCAAACAGATGGGTGACAAATTAAAAGAAGAATTTAGGGAAATGTGTACTTACACAGATGCACTGCACTGTACTATTTAACAATTATCTTACAATCCAAAAGATGCTGGGCAGATCCAGCTGGTCTAGCTTTTGAATGAAGCAGAAAGGATGCTTTGGTCACAAAGACTGCTCAGCTGGCTGGTGTTTCAATAGGAACAGTGACTGAAGTGACATCTGCATTTAGTTTAGTGGGAAAAGGCATCAGTAAATCGGTTCAAAAATAACAACTGACAGCACATATTTGATGTGTGTGAAGACAAACAGAGGAGCGACTCTTCCTCGGGTGGCAGAGTGTCAGTGATCAGACTGTATCAGCATGATAATCCATCATCGGTTACACAGAGAGGGATGCTGCAGTGATCTTTACGAAAATGAATGTACAGCTGAACTTACTATGATAAAAACCCACTACAGCACTGTTCTCCAGAGATGTGGAAGTGCCACGGCTAGGTGAGCCATCCTCAATCATATTCTTAAGTGCGTGTGTGCATGTTTGGCACCAAAGAACCCTGTAACAAGTGGATGTAGTTCCTCTTGTTTACTCTGGGGGGCATTTTGTCCCCCTTAGAGGAAAATCTAATTGCAAGCCAATACACCACCTTTATCACTTAATGAAACATTTCTATGCAGATAGGAGGAAATGAGGGTTCACAGTCTCCAAATCTACACTCACCTGAAGACTTATTTTGGACCAATGTGTGAGGAAGACTGGTGCTGCCACCATCATCAAACCACCAAATGAGTTATTAGTTTTTGGATTAAGGGTGTGACATTCCTCCAGTAGGGTTTCAGAGACTTGGGGCAACTAGTAATAAAGCTTTTGTGGTGACAACTGGCAGCCATTAAACTTACTAAGATTAAAGACTTTGTGTTGGTTTTTCCTGCCATTCATAACCCATCTGTACATAGTTTGGGGTAAACACCTGGAGATAATGTGATTCATGTTACACTCTCACTTCACTACAAAAATGAGCATTTCAATTTGCAAAAATTGACAAACATTAATAAAAGAAGGAAGATTGATAATTTATATGCATAAAAATGGACCCCTATGGGCGGTCTATTTACCCTCCAAGCTCGGGTCCTCTACCAGAGGCCTGGGAGCTCAAGCATATATTATATATATATATATATATATATATATATATATATATATATATATATATATATATATATATATATATATATATATATATATATATATAAATAAACCTACAAGGCCATTACAGGCTTTATAAGAGTCCGCTGTTCACAAGCACGCTATTCAATCTTCGTCCACTGGGTGGCCCGGTTTCCCTATATATAAACCCTGTTGAGACGTTCACTTTTTTTAAAAAAAAATTACTGGCCATCTAGAGGAGACAGTGCTCAGATGTTATTCACAGAAGGCACACAGTTCACAGTCAACTTAAAGCTCACAATTTAGGCTCCACCTTTTCTTCTGGAAAGAAACTTAAAGCACAGGTGGATGCACGAAATGTTCAAGGTTAGGTTAATTGGTGATTCTAAATCGTCCATAGGTGTGAATGGTTGTCTGTCACTCTGCGTTGATCCTGCCACAGGCTGGCGACCTGTCCAGGAAGTACCTATGACAGCTGGGACCCCTTCAGCAACCGTGCATTGGATAAGTGGAAGAAGATGGATGGATGGATTTTCTAGCTGAGAGCTAGATAAGAAGACTGACACTATTCTTTTATCTGTAGGCTTAGCTTAGCATAAAGACAGGAACACACGTAAAAAATTACCTGACCCATCCGAAGATGACAAAACACCTTTATCTTGCAGCATAACCCAACAAGTGATCTTTTTTAGACTTTACAGAGCAAGAGATTTTCCCCTTGTTTTCAGTCTTCGTGCTAAGCAGACTATCTCAAGAGTTGCCCTTTTTTTTTGTTTTGCTTCCAGCTCTGGCCAAGAAAGCAAATGAGAGCATTTCACAGCAATCCACTTAAAACATGAAATTCAGATCATTTGCATTCACCCGCTCCATTTCACTGCAGTCATTATAATTCAACCAGTGTTTGAGTTTTCATGTCTTCATAGCGTTTGGGTTTTGCTGCAGTTTCTGCTTGCGGAGGTGAGCTTCGATCTCGTGCCTGAAGAACAGCATCCCCAGCTGGCCGTGTGAGGCCTCGTTCATGGCCTTGGACTGCATGCACATGCGGTATTGGTCCGGCGGGAGCTCATCGGCGCAGTGCTTCTCATGCCACAGGTGGAACAAGCCTCGGGATGGTGCCCGAACTACCCAAAAGGTTGCTGTGGAGGTACTTCCTGTAGAGGTGAACATCTTCACCGCCCCAGCCTTTGATGTCGATATCAAACCCTCCTGGAAGACCAGAACAAGAACATGATGTGAATCTTTTTAGCATTTCAGCACAGGACGCGTCCTTATGTGATGCACAGATTCAAATTCTTTTTAAATACAAATAATTTTCTAACCAGTTTGTTTTCAGAGCTGCCTTCCCTTCTGCTTTAAGGATGCTGATTACGAATTCTGATTAGAGTGTACAGTGTATGATCATAATCAAAGCCCTGTTTGTTATTTCTTGAGGGAGGATGGGAAAGACATTTTGGACTGATGCTGTGTACTGTTTGTGACCAGGCTTGTTCAAACCTGTCCCATTAGATGCCTGAACTACTCACGTCTGCATTCACGTGCACTTTGTGCCTCCCTGCAGTTTTATTTTGATTGATATTCTGTCTTCTTCAAGCTGCAGGGCTAAACACCGATAAGACACAATGGATGCGCAAATGAGTATGTTTGTTTTGAATATGCTCTCACGGCCTAAAAAACATCCATCAGGCGAAAAAAAGAGTGTAAACATGAATGACTAAATTATGATTTTAAAGGAATAAATTTGGGAAAACACATAATTTCCTTTCTCACAGAGAATTCGATGAGAAGGAACATTGTGAATGCTAACTGTGTTTAGCTGAACCAGTCTCTTGCACATTTTAAAGAAGCTCTCAGAAATCTGTGGTACAAACACTGAAGCAGACCCATTTATCACATTATTTGTTTTTCCTTACACGCTTTACAACTGAGTGGAAATAATTAGGATGTAATTGTCTTTCTCAGTTTGTTGTTGTTGTTGGTTATCCAGATGGAAATCCTCTGTGCCCCCATCATGCGCTCTTTGGTTTAAAGCTGTTTTTAAATCAGTGAGATTGAAAATAAAAATTAGATGCACTTTATGGGTCTATAAATACATTTTATGTAATGCAGACTTCCCTCTTATATTAAGAGCGTAATTTTACTTGCAGTTACTCAGTGATGTGCACACTCACCAGCCACTTTATTTATTTAGGTACACATGTATCAATTACTCATTTACATTTCTAATCAGCCAATCACATGGCAGCAGCTCCATGAATTTAGTAGTTTAAATTTCAAGGCAACCTGATGACGTTCAAACCGAGCATCAGAATGAGGAAGTGAGGCGATTTCAGTCACTCTGAAAGAGTCATCGTTTTGGTGCCAGACAGTATTATCTGTAGAGAATGGCCAGACTTTAAGCTGATAAGAAAACAACAGTAACTGGAAAAACAAACAAACAAAAAACATTCATTACAACCAAGGTATGCAGAAGAAGAACATCTCTGAATAGCAGATGGGCTACACCAGCAAAAGAACACACCAGGTACAGTTCCTGTCAGCTAAGAACAAGAAACCGAGACTACAGTTCACATGGGGTCACCAAAAGTACATAACAGAAGATTGGAAAAACACTACCTGATGAGTCTTGATCAGAACTTAGTGTAAACAACATGAAAGCATGGATGGATGGTGTGGAGGATATTTTAATAGCACACTTTGAGCTTCATAGAGCACAAGATTGCAGAGATTAGAGCATGCCATAGGTAGGTGGTTTGAATCATATTTATCTGATAGACTCCAATTTGTTCATGTAAAGTCTTCTTCACACACTAAGGTTAATTATGGAGTTCCACAGGGTTCTGTCCTAGGACCAGTTTTATTTACACTATGCATGCTTCCCATAGTCAGTGTTATTGGAAAGCATTGCATAAATTTTCATCATTATGCAGATGACACCCAACTTTATCTATCCTTGAAGCCAGATGACACATATCAATTTGTTAAACTGCAGGAATGTCTTACAGACATAAAGGCCTGGATGCCAGAAGACAGTTCTAAAGGCAAAAAGGAGGTCCAACTTAGTAATAACAAGATGTACCTAATTAAATGGCCAGCGAGTGTATATGCATTTTTTATAGTAATGATAATGATGGGCAAAAAACAAAAAAAAACACCTATTTCTGTGCCACCCTAATGTAAGTAAAGAGCTCATCCTTTACTGAATAAACAGCTAGCCTCTGTTTAAATGTAAAATCATCTGCCACCCAGCACCACTCAAACTCACTTAACCACAGCCTGTCATACACAGATTAAACTATTTTATTCTTAATTCTTTGCGTGCCATCACTTCGTTAACTTTTTATCTTTATATTGTGTTAATCTGTCATCTTTCAGCAGAGCCAGTCTAGCTGTTCATCCCTTTGTTTATTTCTTTGGATCCAGTTTTTAGCTTTTAGTTCTGGGATCGATACAGGCTCATAAATAAATACATGATCTGGAATATAACTTGGAAAAGAAAGTGAGTTAACGTTACTCTTTCCCCATAATGTCAAACTATTCTTTTACAAGACACTTCTGGCCTTGGAGCTGCGCTTTACATTTTGGCACAGTTAAGTGAGGATATTTGCATGAGTCTGTGTGTGTGTGTGTGGGCCCCAAACAATAAAGCACTCTGAGTTCCACAGTAACCTCTAATTGATTTCACTTTGGAGGGAAACTAAATTGATGTAAATCTGTCCACAGAGCCAATATTCCTTGCCAGATATACAGATGGAGAGGACATGGGGCGATGAGATATGCTAATATATGCTGCTGCAGCTCAGAGCTGTTTCACGCAGAGTGATATAATAAAATCTCCTCCCTGTTAAGAAAAGTAATGCGATACTGAACCATTTGGGTCGTTTTTTCACGTCTTTTTCACGTCCATTAAGTGTTGGCACTGTTAAGAGCAGCAGAGTGCACATTTTTGTAGCCATCCAGGAGGGCCATTTTCACCCTGCGTTATGTAACACCTCTACACTGATAATCAGCCCCCACGAGCAACTGTTTATGAATTCCTGCATTGCGAAGATGCCTTGATGGGTACGGCCGCAGTACATGCCAGTCTGGTAAATAACTGCGATATTTACCGATGTTGAGGAAGTCGGACCTGTATTGACAAGTCATGCCGAAACCAAAATCCCTCCAGAAACCCGTGTCTTTCTTGATCACCTACAGGGAAAATAAGTGAGTGTTAAACAGCTTATGGAAAGAAATATCAGTCAAATACATGGACACACACACACACACACACAGAGGAGGATTTGCACACCTATAGCAACTGGAGAGGTGAAATGTTTTTAAACCTTTCAGCAATGCAGCGCCATGCTGAGTGGTAAGTGCATGGCATGGTTTGAAAAAGGAAACAGAAGAAAGCTTTGATTGGTGTGCATTACCAGCTGTTGCTCCACTGGCGGGATACGTTCAGGACTTCCATAGATCAGACTGGGGTTGTACTGGCTGAATAACACCGGGTAGAAGACCTTTTTACCTGAGGTGCAGAGACAGTATTGTTAGAGGATTCAGCTGGGATCTGATCTGCCATTTAATGTGCAACATTATACAAATGAAAATAAGAAAATAACACAACTGGCCCACTTTAAAGATGTTTTTGTTTATCTCAGCCTGAAAGAACTCAAAATTCAATCATAAACTATGAGTGTTTTTTGTTACTAGTCAAAAGCCTGACAAATAGTTTAAGCTGTCTTAGCAGGAAAAAAAAGATTTGATCTGGCAAAATCACAGTTTAAGCTCTTCAAAGAGATTCTGCCATCAGTGGAATTACAAATACTCTGAATTAACATTTTGACTGGTAATTAAAGCATTTCACACACATCTCCTGTGAGGTTCTTGACAGTCATCTCACCGGGCTGTGTGTTGAGTCGGCAGGTGTTAAGGAAGTCGGCGGTGAAGTAGATGTCCACGTCACAGAAGAAAAGCAGCACATTGCCTCCCTTCCAGGCTCGGGCACCAACGTCAAGACCCCGCCCTCGAGAAAACTCCTCGTCGAGCTGCAGCAATGTGTAGTTCTTAAAATTTGCCTCCCTTTAGAAAGGCAAAGAGAAGAGTTAGATGAGTGGTTTTTCCAACTTTCCATGGCCCACCATTGAAGCTCAAAAAAGCTCACGCCACACAACACACAACTTTTATCAATAAATAAGAAAAAAAATGGATCAAAATTGAATTCCAGTGAAATAACAAACAGCATGATGGACCTTGACCAAACCGTTCTTGCGGTGTAAGTTCAAAGGACATCTTCTCCATCTATTCTCTTAACTGCTTATTTGATTCAGGGAAGGTGCATGTCTTTGGACTGTTAGAGGAAGCCGCAGTATGTGGAGAAAACCCACGCAAGGTGCAAGAGAACAGAAAGGCCCCAGCTGGCCAGTGGACTCAAAGCCAGGAGCTTCGTGCTGTGAGGCGACAGTGCTAACCACTGCATCACTGCGCTGCCAGACATTCCCTCTACATTATTAAATTACATATGGCAGCTTTTCCAGCTTTTGGAGGTGTTATTAACAGCTTACAGATGATTCTTTGCCCCATATATGACTCAGTTTTGTCTATACATCACTTATTGTGCATTAATTACTGTATTTACGCTGATGAATAGACTGATTGTAAATTTTGATGTTTGACTCTGCTGTTGGTCGGGTAATTTTTTCTCGCACACTTTAGTTTCCCTCACTAAACTTCAGGCAGCATATTACTGCACTGCAGCTGTGTTTCTAATTGATTATTTTTGTTAGTTGAATTCTTTCTAAATCTCATTCGATTACTTGGTGGTAATGAGCTTTGGTAATGGCTATTTGAAAATTTACTAAGCTAATTAGTTTGGAAATGCAGCTACTATAGTAAAATATAGTGTAGCTCCCACATTTTTTACCAAATCTTGACGCGTCATCTTGTTGAGGGGCCCTGTGCCAGAACTATGCTTAAGTAAATTTAACATTTCTAATCCCCTGTTTTCTGCTTTTTAAATGTTACACCCAAAGATTAGAACATCATGACGCACAAAAGCGCACATCAGCTCAAACTCCCACTCTTTTCACTCTGCTTCGTGGGAAACAAAGATGGTTTTTGTCACCGGCCACTGAATTTTTCAAGGCTGTAGTCCGAGTAAAGAGAAACAGCTGGATCCAGATGTACACAGCTGTGGCTTTTTCCTTAAAAATAACAATCCACACTGTTAGTGACTAATCCTTTACTCATGCATGTGCATACAAAGACTCAGACGCAAACACAAACTCTCCCTCTCACACAGACGCTGTTCGCCTGTCTCAGTCTCAGTGTGAGGCAGAACAAACTGCATCCTCCTTCATCCATGCGATGCTGGGAAACACACGAGAAAGAAAGAGGGCAGGATAACAGACACTCGGCTCTGTAGAAGAAAATCTGGATGACCAGAAGAAACATTTAGTCAACGGTGGTTTGAATCACACTCCCCACATTTCCAAATCCCTGCTTTGTGTCACGTTGTGTGCGACAATGTTAAATAGTGTGCAATATTTTTTCATGTATATTACTGTTTAAAAGCTTTTGTCTTGCTGCCTTCTGTTCAGACTCTACTATAAATAAGCCTTTATGGAACCCTTTGGTTCCCAATGACCCTAAATTACAGAGAAACAAAAACATGACACCAGTTATGATACTATTCTTCCCCAATGTGAGCAACCACCTCATCTGGCCAACAAAGACAAAAACAGTCTTCACATCCCAAAAATGTCAAATGACTTCAGACAGTCAATGAAATTATATTGGGATGTCCACATGTACCTGCTTGCATGTGCTCTGTGCTGTCAGCTGGTCAGTACGTCAGTGCACGGAGCCTAGTCTCTACATCTACAGTTTATAAATCCAAGCAGACTCAGTCTGTTTCACTGTCTAAAGAGAGTCCCAGCGGACCCACCCACTGGCACTAAAGCATCCGCAGATGGCAAAGACAGAGAACAATAGCTCTGTTTGTCTTAAACAATGTTAATGCAACAGGAGCTTTATTCACATGTTGATTCATTCTTAACTTTAATGGGAGAGGAGCTTCTCATTGACTCAGTTAGCAAATACATCTTTAATTCTCGCAAACAAACCAGAACATATAATAACGTCAAAATTTTCATGCGGGGTTGCCATGTTCTGGCGAGAACACGATGGCCTTCCTTCTGTTCTTTGTTTCAGTTCCTTCTGTTTTAAAGGAACAGTTTATCCCCGTTTGCTGTAAAATCCACTAAGAGCTACTAGAGTGACTTTTACAGAGGTTTTCATAAGAATTAAACAAAAACTGGAATCATGACTGAAGGTTTGCTAACTGGTACACGTAAAGCTCACTAATGACCACTACTGATTTTGTAATAAACAAACAACGTATGGAGTTTTAATTACCAGATTTTAGAAATGCTGGTTTTCAGCAAGTTTGGACAGAGCCAAGCTAGCTGTTTCATCAGTCTTGTAATGTACCTGCCACCAATGAACTCCCCACAGACTGTGTGGTCTTCCTGGCCTGCAAGCTGGTTTTGTCTTTAAAAATAATTCCTCTGACATAAAGTATATGTTGAGGTATGTTTGGGGGTATGACTGAGTTGAATGAGTTTCCTTTTCTGAAGTGACTGACAAAAAGCTTGGATGAGGCAGCCCATGAGGGCCACTCAGCAGTGAACTTGAGTTAATTTATTTGTGATATAATCACCGTTATTGTCTCCTAATTTGATGGCGGCGTAAATATTCATTTCATTTTCAAGGCAGTTTGCTGTTCATTATCTTGTTTCAATCAGTTGTAATTATAGCTTGTTCTTGGGTTCATTTTAATAACAGATCATCAAGGGAGCCACTTTTTTGGGCTAAGTAAATGTATGTGTGTGTGTGTGTTTTTAATTTTCATGCACATTCTTTTTAATCTTAGACATCAGGGAGCAGTACAATGAAAGATTCTTCTTAGTTAAACTAGTGATGCTGTGCTGCTTGATGAACTTTCAGCTTCCCTGCCCCATGATGCTTTTCTTACTTAGAAAGTTCTGCCTCAAATTGGAAACGCTGACACAGACCATAAAGCGGTTTTCGAGGCTTTAGTTTGACTCCCTTGCAAATCAGTGGGTGGTGCCGCCGCCTGTTGCATCACTCTTAATACAGAATCTAAGGTGCTGAAAGTGCTTTTCCTGTCAGCATAATGCTTACAGATATCCGTGTGTGTGTGTTTGTGCCACCTAAATCCGAGTCCACAAATATGAGCATAGGCCCTGCATTTGTGTGTCAACTCAATTCTGAAATAAATCCTGGTTTTCTAAATGACTTTTTATATCTACTCTTTTTCTCCCTGGCGTCAGCCCCCACCCCACCCCCACCTCCTTTATGGGCTAAAATAGTCAATTTGTTTACTGTAGGCGTGATGGTACCTAGTAGGAGTGAAATTGTTGAAATTGTGTCAGAGTGAGTAAGTCTGTAAAGAGCTTCCCTGTTGTGTCTAAGCAGCAGGTCTGATCCTGTTAGTTCTGCTCAGTCAGGACAGGGAGGGGAGGACTGACTGTAAATATGGTGTGCCTAATGTATGGTCATATCCACATTTCTCTTCATTTTCAACACTTTTCGCTGATACCAGAGAAGCATGCTCACATTTTAGTCATGCTGCATGGCTCTACAGACGCAAGCGTGACTGAAATATATAATATAGAGCCCATCCATCCATTCATCCATTTTTTTCCGCTTATCCAGGGCTAGGTTGTGGGTGCAGTAGCCTAAGCAGAGAATATATTTCCTCAGCTGAAGTCAGCAGCACCCCACCTGCTCTATACACTATGTGGGTAAGTGGCCACTGCCTTCCCCTCCTTAGCCACCTGATAGTTTGCCAGAACTTACCCATTTCAACTGAAATGATATCACAATTTAAAGGTATGTATATATAAGGGTGCAACAGCTTTGAGCGGGCATTGGGTGCCACCTTGTTCAGCATTCAGTCTAAAGAGTCAGCTGGTCGATAACTGATGAGTAGATTTAGTTTTTTTGATCACAACCAAAGTTAGCATTCCTATTTAATATCACAGCAAACAGCTTGACAAATCAATAGCCTAATCAATAGCTGGTGCGAGGCAATGTAAAAATCATCCAGATACAGAGGTTTCTCATGTGACATCATGCACATGTTGCTAGAAAGTTGTAATATTGGATGTAATTGTAATATAGCATGTGGAAGCCCTCAGGTCTTCTGGAAGGAGACACAAACCTAGCAAGGGGGTCACAAGCTCGTGCACTCCTAGTGCTGATATGAAGCCCGGATAAATCAGAGGGTTGTGTCAGGAAGGGCATCTGTTGTGTAAAATCTTGGACGTGATACAACCACCAGTTGTGAGGGAAAAATGTGTATTCCCCGACTGGCTGGCGAGTGGTTTGCTGTCGCAAAGAGGGTGCTTCTACAAAACCCCCCTTTGGATTGCTGCACTCAACCATAGTGTGCATGGAAGACAATGACTCACCGAAAGTCTGCAAGCGGGTGCTAACTACTAGTTCAAAAGTAAAAAGGTCAAAGGTCTCCATTTCCAGTTTGTGTCGCACTTTTCAGAGTTTCACTACAGCTTGGAGAGTAGCTGGCAAGTATTTGCAGACAAGTGGGTGTGTTTCATGCAATCTGCTAGCGACCAACCCAAGTGCAAAAAGGTTTTTGCCAACCGGTCGAGGAATGGATATTTTCTCCTTGTGGACCGGTCACTTGACCCTACATTGTCACCATGGTTGTCACACATCCAAAATGGTGAACAAGTTCCATCACGTGGTTAGCTGTCACGTGTCCGGAAAACCTCAATACCTTCTCATCTAATGTTAACAAAATGAAGCTACTAAACGGCACCTACTTAACATTAACATATTAGTGCTGTTATTGTGAGGATTTGAGCCACACCACAGACTCACTGGTATGACTGTAAACTCTTAGTCTTTGCCTCAAAAACACATAAAAATAGAAAATAAAAAAAAGTATCACCTCTCAATATTTTCTGTATGCAGCAATGCCAGTAGCTGTCTTATTATTATTTTTTACGTGCAATAAATTTTAAATGACTCATACTTAATGTTCGGCTGTCTCCTGTTTACAGAGCAGGGGGAGGTTGGCACATCCTCTCTGGACACTTGTTCTTTATGGTGGGCTGGGGAATCAGCAGTCCATGCATGTAATGGAGGGGTAAGTGCAAACCATTAAAAATGTAGACTCGTGATTGCTGTCTGGCTGAGCCCTTAGGCAAGACACCTACAGAAGTTAATAACAGTGAGTAATTTTCAGAATAGATCCATATTAGAGGCATAAGATCTCTTCATAATGAATATTGGACAGCTTTCAAACTCATCAGTGATTTGGATATTATTTCATACACTCATAATCTTCTTCCAACTTCTGCTCAACTTTATCTTGTTGCTTCCTGTGAGCTCCCAGCAGGGTTTTCAGAGATCGTTAACCCTTCTCTGCATTAAAGTAACGCCACATTGAAAGGCAAGTTGCTACAAGATGAAGAGCAGAGAGTGAGCTCATCCTTTGATGCTTTGTCTCTCCAAATTTCTGGTTCCTTTTATCTTTGTCCAATTTCCTATATAATCCTTGCTGACACCCTTTTTCCATCCTTGGAAAATCTGCGGTTTGTTCGAGTTAGTTCAGCTCTCCCATCTTCTCTTTACACCTCTCCTCTAACTTCCTCCCCCTCTGTTTTTCCCTCTCCATCTGAAACACAGTAATTATTCATATGTATCGACTAGTATCTCCACAGAACAGATCACTCATTCTTCTCCATCTTTTACACAGTCTGCCTCCCTCTCCATCTCTGTTGGTTTCTGCTCCACTCATGTTGTGTAGAATCATTATTTTCTAGCATGCAAGGCTCAGAAACGTACAAGCCCCCTGTTGGTTTGAGTCTGAGTTTAGACTTTGAAGTGTGTATGTGTAAGAACCATATTTGAAAGCAGCTGATTCTCTTTATTTTTAAAAGACACCCCTGGTGTCTGGAAGAAAGCTGGAAGAATAAGGCCCTGATTTCTGGAACATTGCTTTCTATAGCACATACTCTCCTTATATTGGCTTTTAATATATAATTTTATATATATATATATATACATATATATATATATATATATGTATATATATATATATATAAAATTATATATATATATATATATATATATATATATATATATATATATATATATATATATATGTATGTATGTATGTATGTATGTATGTATGTATGTATGTATGTATGTATGTATGTGTGTGTGTGTATACACACACACACACACATACACACACACTCTCAAATAATGATCACCTGCAGTAAAAAAATAAAAATTTAAACCCTGTAGAGGGGTTGATAAGGGTTGGAAAGCTGCCTGAGATCAAGGACAATTTAGATCTTGTTGGGGTCCTGGGATATTTGCCTCGAGTAGTATAGATTTACTGTGGATAGTCATGCAAATGCTTTCCAAACAAATTTGAGCAGAGACACAGTGCTGTTTAAAAGTGAGGAGTGTGACTGCAATGTGATTTTAAAGGGAAAAAAAGACAAACAGCTAGAGGGTATTTGTGACAAACCAAACCTGGTTATAGAGGTAAATTTAATTTGTTGGAAATGCAGAATCTTATCAGTCCCTAATGATGCCAACATGCTGCAAACAGATACTGACTTGCTGGCGAATGAAGGAATGTGGAGCCAGTTGAGGTGGTTTGGGCATCTGACTAGGATACCTCCTGGGCGCCTCTTGGGTGAGGTGTTCTGGGCATGGCTTACTGGGAGGAGGCCCCAGGGCAGACCCAGGACATACTGGAGAGATTATATCTCTCAGCTGGTGTGCGGACGCCCCGGTGTCCCCCCACCCCCACCCCCACCCCCTCACACCGGATGAGCTTGAGGATGTGGCTAGGGAGAGGGAGGTCTGGATTTCTCTGCTTAGGCTGCTGTCCCTGAGACCCGGCCCCGGATAAGAGGAAGAAAATGGATGGATGGATGGATGGAAGCAGTACGCTTGTTTAGACAATGGGTGGTTGATGCGGTTGCTTAATTATACACAGATGCAAATCCATTTTACTTTATATAAACACAATGACTCCTATATTTATCTATTTATTTATATAAACAGCATCTACCACCACTATTTTTTTACTTTTCTCAATGTGATCTGCTTGCCAACAACAGGAACAAAGCAAACAATACTGGAGCACGGGCATACAGTAGTTAATTCAAACTTTTTGCTGTCCAGAAAAAACTCCGACAGTTTTAAAAGCAGTGTCCAGTCTATTATATAGCCAAAGCTAGTTTCCTACACCAGGTGACAACACTTAGATCTAAATGTTAGATTAGAGCTGGGACACAATACTGTCACTATTCTTGGCATTTATAGACATTTATAGACTAACTCTTAAAAAGAAATCCTTACTTGCAGCTACATATGCAGACGCACATGCACCTTTCCGTGCGAGCTAAAGAGCAGGTTGCGACTGAATCTGCACACAGTCTGCATCAGATGCCACATAACAGAAAAACAAGCTGTGATAATTCGTTCTCATTTCAACCACAGACTGAAAGTTAGATAAAAGAGGATTGGAGCCTTGATTACAGCCAGCGATTCACACCCAGATATGTTTTTACAAAGCTTAGGAATGCAGAAGAATGAGAAGAGTATAAAAGATAGAAGTTCAAACCACTGGACAATCCAGTTTATTTAATGCCGTTGTTTCACAGGCTGCACCTTCAGTACAGACCTTCACTGTTGCTCATTTACGAGTGCTCCCACACTAATTAACCATAAGGTTTCTGGGTAGTTGTATGTTTTTTGTGTTTGCCTTCACAGGTTCTAAATTTGCCTTCTTTGCACTTGATGTGACACTTCTCGTTACGACCGTGTAGTGCTACCTTTTCTTTTTTTTTATAGTTCCACGGTTTCCTCTCAACACAGCGAGACAAAGAGACGCTGTGTGATCCCGGTGATAGTCCGACTGATTCAAGGCCGCACAAAAACCTTCGAGGCTGGGGAATCGACAAGTGTCACCATAGCAACCCCCCTCAGGGAATCTGTTGCACAGCGGATCTGACTCCCGATCAGCCGACAGCGATCCTCTCTGAAGATGTGGGTGTCCATGTGAGAGGGCAGCGTGATCACAGGCTTGTTGTAATTTATCTGTGGAGGCTGGTAGCTCTCAGCTCCCCAGCATGGGTGGCACACTGCTCTATTATTTATCAGACAGAATGGCGAGCCAGGAGGTGTGTGCACTCTGTGTGCTGTGAGTGAAAGGCAGGTTAAAAAAATGTGAAGGTTTATAGTGTAAGAGTTGAAACAGTGCTAATATTTTAGCGGCGTCTGTTTCCACAAAGAGGGTGCACGACTGGGACTGCTTTCACTTCATTACATAAATTGCATTTCCTATTCTGCGTTATGCCTCTGATTCAAAGATCTGATCTTGGCGGCACTTCCAACCCACCTGGATGTGTTCTCCAGAGTGCTGCGGACCTCGCTCATCTGCTCTTTCCCAAAATACACCACCGTCAAATGGACCCGGCCGTCCTGACGCACGCAGACTTCCCTGTGCATAAACACAAACACGCAAAGGAAGCGATATCATGGATGAAAGCGTGCGTGTGTGTGTGGGGGGGGGTACAGGAAGGAAGAGCACATGTTGTGTTCTAAAAATACATCTTCGGTTGGAGGAATCATTTGTGTGGTGCTAAAACACAACAACACTAATTAACTTTATGATTATTTCATTCATCAAAAAAAGTATTCTGTGATTTCTGCTTTATAAAGCTCCATTTCTTTGGGGAAAATTGGTGGATCTTGGAGCCTAAACTTTCACTATTTTCTGATACTTTATTCTAAAAAAGAAAAAAAAAACCCTTTATTTTCATCTGTATTCCAGGCTTTCCCCATTTTGACTCAGTGTTAACACACACAGAGAGCTCTTATGTGAATAAAACAGATGCCAGGTGGGGAGTAAAAGAGACACCAGGTGGAGATGCCTGAAGGCTCTTTGATGGAGATGTGTCAAATATATTACACACACACACACACACACACACACAGCGGATAATTCACCTCTCCCGTGGGGTACGCGTGCAGATGCACAGATGTGCACACAGTTTGTCAACATCTTACCCAGAGGAACGTTAGGGGGGAAATCATAGCACTCAGTAACATGAGGCCAAAATGCTTGAAATAGATGTGCAGGGGAAACTGAGCCATCATTTTTGCTACATTTATAGATACTGTTGTATAAGAAGCTCAACCTAAATTTTTGTATTATTAGAAGTAAATTGGAATAAATTGATTATTTGTTGGGATCTGATGAGACAGTCTAGTTTAGTGCTGGGGCTACAGAGCAGAACCCCCCCCCCCCCATCTGTTAAGCATTTGATTGTGTAAAAACCAGAAATTCATTGGAAAATCTGCACTGCCGGCATGCAAACATGTCCAGTTAGTGTGACTTCACATTTTATCTCTACAAATTTATCTGTTAGCATCACAATGTGCTATTTTTAAATCAAACTGTCAACAAAAGAACTCATAATAAACATGAATTTACTCAATGTTATCGTCTGTAAACATTGACAAGCGCACACACACACATGCACTTCTTTCTTTGTGCACTTTTATTATAGATGAGGGCAAAGTGTTTGCTCAGCGACTCCCCAAGTCTTTCAAGTAAGTACACTTCTTGCTGTGCTGTATATCAACTACTGCTGGCCTGCCAGGGGGGCATTTTAATGGGCTGCAACACTGCTACTAAAGCAGGATTTACCATGTAAAAATAGCTGTGATAAGCAGCAGCAGCAGCACAATAAATCACAGACATTAAGGAAGACATTTCCTCAACTGATGGTGATGGACTGCAGGGCTGAACCAAGCATGTTTTGCTCTCAGGTGATTAGTTTTGACAGCTGTGACTGTGAATTATAACAAAAATGACAGAAATTACTCATTGTATTTTCAATTTCAGAAAACTCCATTAACCCTGAGCCTTCTGCTACTTCTTTTTCTAAAAATCTGTCACGATTTGAACTCATGCACACACCCGCTAGGATCTACTTGTGGTGGAATCCACAGTGTAGTGTATCGGAGATGTTAGTTATATGCGTTGAAAATGTGTATGAAAATAGATTCCCTATGGTAATGAGGTGACAAAAATGGCTGTGATCTGCAAGAACATCTTTATTCATGTTGTGGTCTGAGTCATTTAAGTCTCTCAGATTTGTTTACATTCTGATTATGCCTACCAGCAGCAAAATGATAAGACAACACATGCAGCTTCAAAATATTAATTACATGTTCCTTTCCAAAAAATAAAAAATAAAATAAAAATCTCTCTGATGTTAATTTTCTTCCCTCTAATCTCCTCAGCCCCTGTCTCTGTCTGCTTGCTCCTTAATTAAAATTTGAAACTGGGTTTGAATAACACTTGGTATCACATTTTTCTGAATTAGTAACATGCGATGGAGAGAACCATCATGAATAATTTATAGCGGTGCGCCCGTTTGTCACGTTGTTTATCCGACTTTGCGGTTAAAAACTTCGGCTCACCTGAAGTTGTGCATGAACTGCTTGAACTTGTCCGTGCGTCTGGACAGCGGGACGATGATGTTGATGAGCACGTCAGTTGTGTCCACCCTCTCACTCTTCACCTTCAGGAGTGGTCCAAAGGGCCGGAAGAGGGCCAGGCGTCTGAACTCATTGCTTGACTCCCCTCTGAAGGTCAGCTCGTATAACGTACCTTTGTCCCTCTCTGTACGAGTGATACCTGGTGGGTGAGATGTGGAGCATGAAATCATGAGCACATAAGTTGAATACAGTAACCATGTTTGTTTCTTCTTGTAATACTGTAAAAGACTGCCAAGAAGTAATCAAGGTTATCACTACCCATTTTTAGTGTCTTTGTCCACTATACACTCTAATCAACCAATCACATGGCAGCAACTCAATGCATTTAGGAATGTATACATGGTCAGTGTGGAGACTTTGAACACGGGATGGTTGTTGATGCTAGACAGGCTGCTCTGAGTATTTCAGAAACTGCTGATCTACTTGGATATTTTCCTACAAAACCTTCTCTAGGGTTTAGTCAGATAAAAAGTATAACTATCCAGTGAGCATCAGTTCACAGGGTGAAAATGCCTTGTTGATGCCCGAGGTCACATTTAACCTCAAAGCAGATGGGCTACAGCAGCAGAAGACCACACCGGGTGTCACTCCTGTCAGCCAAGGACAGGAAACTGTGGCTAAAATTTGCACAGACTCACCAAAATTGGACAAGATAAGACTGGAATAACCCTGCCTGGTTTAATGAGTCTCAATTTCTGCTGTGACAGCCAGATGATAGGGTCAGAATTTGGAGTAAGCAACATTAAAAACACAGAAGCTTTCTGCCTTGTATTGATGGTTCAGGCTGCTGGTGGTGTGGGGGCTGTTTTCTTGGCACACTTTGGGCTCCTTAGTACCAGCTGAGTGTCATTTAAACAACACAGCTTACCTGAATGTTGTAAGTTACTAGCAAGTACTGTAACTAATAAAGTAGCCAGTGAGGGTAGATTCTGGTATTAATCAAAATTTAAAAGCCTGGATAAATCATTTTGAGTATCGCAGACTTGCATTTACTCCTAAAAAAAAAAAAAAAAAAAATTAAACTTGATTATTCCTAACTCTCACTTAACATATATTAGGCTTACTTAATTCATACATAAAATCAATTTGTAAAATCCATAAAATCCTCTTAAAATCCTTTTTGTTTCAGTCCTGATTAGCCAGGCTAGATGTTTCCATCTGCTTCCAGTGTTTACACCAGGTTAACAGGAAAAGGCTGGAGCTCTATATTCACCCCTCAGGTTAAACAGTGCTACCACTCTTCTAATGCCAGCTTTAATACAAAGTGGAAAAGCAGTGCAAGTCTCTTTAACTGCTATTAATTTGAGCTTCTAGCAACTCCAGCAAAATGAGATGAATATTAGAGATATTTATTTCTTGTAAATAGAAAATTATAAAGACAACCAGTGGTAAAAATCTTCATAAGCCTTGCTGTGTGTTGTATAATAAATTTCATATTCAAAGGCAGATTTTAGTTTTTGGGGCTTGGAGTTGTGGTGACTTTGTGTTTCTTTTGGAAACCTCGTGACAGTTCTGTGTTTCTAAGTGCCAAGGAAAATCTTTTTCCACCTCTAGTTTTTAAAATCAAAACAGAAAGTATTAAAGTATCATCCTTATTTCTTTGTGCATCTGTCATCACTTGTTTTTGCTGGACCGATTTATGTGAAAAAAACAGAGGGCAAATGAGACCAGATAAACCATAAACATTGTCCGCGGCCGCAATCAGTTATCTTGATGGAGGCCCTACGTCAGCTTGTTTCTCCATAGAGAGGTTTTTTTCCAATTACTCTGACATTACTAACTGATTATTGCTTTCAAACTTACCCCATGAGGCTGGTGAGAAAAGGGAAAAAATGGAAATGGGATGCAAATAAAACCCCCACATTGCTGGAAAGCAGCAGTTGCTGTTCAAAGAGAGAAAACAGAGAGCGCTGACAGATGGAAGAGAGTCAAAAGACTACTGACATAAAAAAGAAGAAGGAGGGAACAGAGGGATTTCTGTGGGCAAAGATTTAGCTTGATAGCAGCTTGAATTAAGGCCTTCCTGTTAAATTGGCCTGCTTCCTGTGAGACAAGGCCTCATTTCCCAGAGGGACACCATAATCTTTCATGTAGTAAATATGTTAAGCGATTTAGACTAAGTGCCGCCGTTTCCTGTCTCTCTTTTTTTGTCTAACTGGGCTTCTCTGCCTCTTTCTGAGGTCACAACTGAGTTGCTGGCAAGTTCATTTTGCATACCTCCAGTGTTTGTGTACAGTTTCAGCTCACTAGATTGCTAATGCAGCCCTGAAACTCCCTGAAGATGCTTTTGTCAGTCTGCCCATCCAGACTGGCTTTCATTTGTCTGACTGGTTGGAGACTGGCCTCTGTTTGTTCAAGAACTGCTTAAAATCAATGTCCAAGTCCATTAAGGAGAATTAAGCACAAAATATATTTAGGAGAGAATCACCATTTCATTAAAAACAAAAAAACAAAAACAGCATTCTCCTGCTGTCTACTTAAGGAAATGTAGAGTCCATTTCTGTGAACACACACAGATGCGCAAATGCATGCACATCCATTAAAATCACAACTGCATAAACAGCCCTAGATTGCACAGGACCACACACAAGCTAATACAGACGTGAGAAGCTCCACATAGTGACCTACGGTTCATTTCTCCCGAGCCAGGCGCCCCCTATCAATCTCTCTAAAACCTCCACCCACTCACACAGTGAAGATGGTGACCTTCAAAGAGCAGGCACACACAGTAAAATACCATGTTTGAAGAGATACTCCACTGTGATTGAGCAGCAGCTGTGCTCATTTCCTGAGGTTATGATCATAGCCGCAAATGAACAAACTGGAAGGATATCTGACTGTAGTCGGAGTACACAAACACACTCGTACATTTCTGACCTTCCAGGGATTCATGTTTAAAAAAAGATAAAGGTAGCGCAAGATAGCAGAAGAAAGTAGAACGCGGTGTTATGATGCAGAAAAGCTGTTGACAGTAATACAAAAGGGGTAAAGCTAGCGGAGCCCAGATTTACCGCCATGCCATGAAGAAAGACACATTTATTTATTTAATATGTTAAATTGTTAGTTACAACATAGAGGCAGAGAGTGAAATCAGTAGTGGAATGTAACCAATTGTATATTTAGATACATGTACTTCAGTGATTTCCATTTTATATTAGTTTATATGTTATTCCAGGACCCAATAGTCACAGGGCTATTTAACACATTCAAATATAATTTTGGCTTCCAACAATTATAATGACATGATAATAATAAAAAAAAGGATCATTATTGTGTTGATGCCCTCCTGTTACCTTGTGTTATAAGTCCAGTGTACCACTTTCCTTTACAGTGATGCATTTTTGCACCTCCAAACGCCATGCCAGGCTGTAGCATGCTTAGTTTAGTTTAATTCAGTTACACGGGCTTAGAGACCCCTCAGGGACCTCCAGCCACCAGGGAAAAATGTGTATTCTCCACCAGTTGGTGGGTGGTTGCTGGCTGCAAAGATGGTGCTGCAACAAAACCTCCTTGTGACTACTTTGGTCACGCTGTACTTTGCTCAGAACACACAGACTTGACTGCAAACATCCGCCATTTACTCTCCGAGCCATGCTGAAACCCGAAGAAGTGCAAAGCAAATCAGAAACAGAGAACGCTCACCCCCCAAAGTAAAAGTTGTGCATTACACCTGCAACCAACACAGTTCAAAAGGCACAACTTTAACTTTGAAGGCGAACGATCTCCTGTTTGCACTACACATTTCAGAGTTTCACTGCCACTTGGCTTGTAGTTTGCAAGTGTTTACGGAAAAATCAGCATCTTCCACACCGTAACCTGCTAGTGACCAAAGCAATCGCAAGGAGGGTTTTGGTGCAGCACCATTTATCTCTTTGCAACCCATTTCATGCTAGCAACTGCCAGCACCCTCTAGCAAGGACTCGCCAAAAATCCCAGTCACACAAGCCCATCCAGGACTGAGGCCTGAGTCAGCTCAAAGTAAGAGGGCAGAAAGAGAGCCTTTTGCCAACAAGTTTTTTTACATTTATTTGGAACATTTACATTTACTGCAGTCTAACATAAATGTGCATGTTTTTGAAACCTTTATGCAAAAGTTATAATCATTTCTGTGATTATGTTTACAGGCACATGGTGGGGCAGGATTATGGGGTTAAAACCCTAACCTCTTAGCATCCACCTGGTCACCACCCATCTAGGTTTAGGGGTAGTGTTTTGGTTTACGATTAAACACTAAAGGTTTGTATCCTGAATGTGACATATGGTTAACTTTAGGTGATAACGATGTTTAATGTGTTCTCACCTTCTATGAAGTCAGTTGGTGTGTAGACTTTGGTAGTTTGGGTCTTTTCCGCTGCACTCCTGCGGTCCTGCTCGGATGAAGGCGTGTTGAGGCTGTGCAGAGCCGTCTCTAGCACCTCCCCTAGCTCCTCTCGTTTGTCCTTTCTCACAGGCTTCTCCTCAGGATGACGTGTCAGCCCCATCTCCAGCTGGTAAACCCGCTGCAGGGTGAAGCTCTCGAACGGCACTACTGCGTACTCGCTGGGCAACCTGATGCCGGCAGTCACCTCAGCCTTTGACAGCTGGGCCCTCAGGAACTCCTGTAGGTCTGCCTGTTGGCTCTTGGCTCCCTGAGCGTCTCCAACAACACCTCCTTGTGATCCACCGCCTCCTTCCTGCCCCTCTGCTGGGCCGCCATTGACCCTTTTCAGGCTTTCCTGTACTCCTTTCAACTGCTGGCTGCGCTCCTGCAATGCCTCTTTCAACTGAGCTATCTGTTTCTTCAAGGAGGAGATGTGGAGGCGGTGCTGCTCCTCACGCTCTTGCAGGAGCACCTGGTAAGAATGGACGCTTGGAGGACCACCACTATGGGCAGGCCCAGCTCCAGCTCCTCCTGCCCCACCAGCTCCCGCTCCAGTTTCCGGCCTTGTGCCTCCTAGGCTGGGGTGATTAGATCCAGCATGGGGTAATACATGACTCAGTGGAGGGTCATTAGAATATGGTGGGCTGCACCTCATCACATAGAGGAGAGAAAGGGAGCAGCAGAGGAGCACCAGAAGCCCCCCACACGGGACACCCATAACAGTAGCCCGCGCCGTAGCATCACTGCATGTAGAATCAAAACTTACCCCTCCAGGTTAAACCCACAGACGTATCATGTAACCTCACACACTCTGGCCTTAATGATATCTGATTTGTGATTATGTTCCATCACCCAGTGAGGAAGCGTTGTACTTATCAGCGTGAGGTCATTTAATTTGAATTAGGTCATTGCTTTCCAACTGCCCGAGACTGTTTTGTCACTGGCAAAATAAAAAATAAAAGGCAGATGCTTGTGAAAAAAACGCTTTCTCCCTTTCTCTTGGTCCAATTAGCTCCATGGTCTGCTAGAAGAATCTGTTCCAGACACTGTTGCATCATCTGTCACTCATAAGTGACTCATTTGTTTGTTCTGACTCTCTCACTAAGTCCATGTTGTCCTCTTCCTGTCTCCCTTCCAGTGTCTGGAAGTAACTGAATGTGCAGCCAAATAGGCTCCTATATAAATGTGGCTGATGCAGAGACAAACAAACAAAAAAAATTTCAGTGAGAAAGCTAATCCTCGGTGGTCATCTGTGCATTTTTTCCAAAGTTGTTTTCCTGAGAAAAGGAAACAGAAAGGAGAGGGATAGAAAGCACCGTTATTAAAAACAATTATTTTGAACATTTTGACACCCCCTAGCTTTATCTAACCACTGGATGTTGTATCTTTTAAAGTGTACTGAATCAGAAACAGACCAGGCTACTTTGACATGTTAGTTTTAGGGTGGCAAAGAGTTGCCAAACTAAGCATTCCTTCAGGACTAAAGCTCCTGGAAAACAATGTTGTCACTGAGGATATGACGCAGTGCATAAGGGCATCTGTTTAAAAGAGTAGAAATTATAGAGTGTGTGTGTCTCAGGGAATACACTGCTCAATTATTTATTTATTTTTTTTAATTAAAAGAACACCTTTTAAATCAGACTATAGTCAGTTAAACTTCTGGGATAGTGATCTGGTCAGTTAAGTAGCAGAGGGGGGTGTTAATCAGTTTCAGCTTTAAATTAACAACAGATGCACTAGAGGGGCAACAATGAGACAACCCCCAAAACAGGAATGGTTTCACAGGTGGAGGCCACTGACATTTTTCCGCCTTCATCCTTTCTGACTTTTTTTTCCCCACTAGTTTTGCATTTGGTTAGGGTCAGTGTCACTACTGGTAGCATGAGGCGATATCTGGACCCTACAGAGGTTGCACAGATAGACCTACTCCACCAGGATGGCACATCAAGACTTGCCATTGGCAGAAGGTTTGCTGTGTCTCCCAGCACAGTCTCAAAATCATGGAGGAGATTCCAGGAGACAGACAGTTACTCTAGGAGAGCTGCACAGGGCCGTAGAAGGTCCTTAACCCATCAGCAGGACTGGTATCTGCTCCTTTGTGCAAGGAGGAACAGGATAAGCACTGCCAGAGCTACAAAATGACCTCCAGCAGATCACTGGTCTGTATATTTTTGACCAAACAATCAGAAACAAACTTCATGAGGGTGGCCTGGGGGCCTGACGTCCTCTTGTGGGCCCTGTGCTCACTGCCCAGCACCATGGCAATTGGTATTTGCCATAGAACACCAGAATTGGCAGGTTCACCATTGGTGCCCTATGCTTTGTGAACTGAAGCAAGAAGAGGGTCAAAATTCCTCTACAGCAATGTGAAAGACAGAAAACCATTACGTCATGTTGTTACTGCTACAAGCTATTGAATGCTGGGGTGTGTGCTGTTTTTCACAGGACTCCACGCAGTCCTGTGAAAAACAGCGCACACCCCACACCTTTTTTTTTCTTTTCTCACAAGAATATATTTAACCTTTACTCACAAATCCTCTTGAGTGGCATTTTAGTGGGATTCTTTTGTGGGGCAGCAATGTTGATTGTTTGGGCCACCTTTTTAGTCCACACAGTGATGTTCATAGCCCCAGAGGATGAATCCTAACAACTTTTGTTATGAAAGAAAAACTCTGACACCGATTGTCTTCTGACTTTGTCTGGCAGCAAACACTACAAATGCACAGATGGTCAAATAAAAACTGGTCTCAAAATCTGTGCAGATGTGTATTTGTTTTTCAGTTTCACAGGTAAAAGAAAAGAATCTTCATTTGAAAAGAAAAAAAAAACCTACTTTTAGACTTAATCAAGCTTTGTTTGAAAATTTAGCCAGCATAAAACTGATGTGACACAGCAAACGAGCATTTGTCGCCATCAACTTCAGATGTACTTCGTGTTTTGTGGCAATCCACAAATGTCAGCATGAGTCACAGCAGAACTAAGATGGGGACAGTGGTGAGCAACTTCACCTTGTGTTTAATGTCTGATACCAAATCAGTGTTTCCATTTAGGAATCACCAGTTTAGATGGTTTAGATACTGTGATCAAGCTGAGATGTATAAGAGATGAGTATGCATTTTATGTCTTGGAAAAGGTGAGCGGCAGTAAGGTGCATCTGGATGTTTGAATGCTAGTCTTGAGTATAAATATATTGTGCACGTGTCATATATATATATATATATATATATATATATATATATATATATATAAATAAATATATATATATATATTCTTGTAGGATGGTGTTTCAGTGTTCCTGTATGTTTCTGTAAATGTATCTGTGTATCAGTCTTGGTCTCTCTTGATTCCCCACACAGTCAGCTCTTTGATAGGACAGCCTGAATCTGAGCGTAATGAAAGGATTAGTATATGGCAGAAGTGAATACTGGACTGTGCTCAGATGGCTGAATCAGGAAAGACAGGGCGTCTCTCCAGCAGGACCTCCACTGCCGACTTAAAAAATGTTTGAGGAGAGGGTGCTCGGGGGAAAAAAGTGGCTGAGTTAGTGCTGGAGAGCAAGCTGTGGCTGCTCAGATGGACTATCATCCTTTGAATTACAGAAAAATCCTTATGATGTCATTATATGGAGCCATGGATCTTCAAAAAATGTGGCATGACATTAATGGCAGTTTAATCAGTTCCTTTGGCTGGCTCACAAAAGCTTCTCATTAGTTGAGCGTTGTGGCCACATGCAGGGAACCTCCTCTAAATAATTACATCGGTTTTCCAGATGACTTTGACTTCCCGTAGCACACAGTTACACTAGAACTAATGCCAGTAAACGTGATCACAAGCCATTCACACGAAATAAAGCACGTACCCAGGTCTGGCATTCTGATGGTCAATTTCCCTTTTTATTAACGAACAAATCCACTACTTTGCATTTTTAAATGCAAGCTCCTATAAGGACGACCCTATAGCCAGCAGGTGATAAGGTTAGCATGCAGACTTTTTCCCAAAATATCAAGTTTTTGATAACTGTGTAATCAACTGACTGAGGCAATAGTGATTTTTCCTTCCCTGTGCTGCTTCAAAGTGATTCTGCCTCTAGAAACCTTTGCTAATGTATCACTAACACAACAAAAGTACATGCTGCCTGTGGCAAAGTGGTCATTCCCAGTTGTAAAGGTATGTGAGAAAGATTCATCATTGGAAAGAAAGCTGGTGTAACTTTGATTTATGAGCAGAGACCCACAGTCAAACCACGGAGTCCCACCAGAATGAATGAATTGCTTCAGCCTTGGTTTTTTGACTCCCCACGGGGATAGACATGGCTTCAACACAAGAACACCGCAGAGAAATAATTAAAGGCACATAATTTCCCGTTACCATCTACCAGTAAAATAAACACATGCTTTATCCTGTTTATCCTCACATTGTGTCTGACATGTGCTTTAGCTGTGCTAACAAGCTACGGAGAAACATTATACAGTAATGTGAAACAGAGTTTTCACAGCACTCTCTGCAGACCTGTGAAGAACTACAGCATGCCCAGTGATTCAGCAGCATGTAGAAGCACCTTTAGCAACAATGACTTGATGTAATCATTTTCTGCATGGCCTTATCAGTCTCTCACATGATAGTGGAGAAATTTCAGCCCACTCTTCCGGACAGTGTCGGTTTAGTTTCTGCACAGCTCTCTGAGGGTTTGTGTTTTTTTCAGATGCAGATTTGCAAACCTGAGCTGTGCTACCACGCTCTTTTTAGAAAGAAGAAGCTGTCTCCTGGCAACCCTTAAAAACAAACCATCCTTGTTCAGTCTTCTTCTAACTGTACAGTCCTGAACTTTAACATTTAATGCTACCCGAGGCCTGTGGAACCTGAGATGTAGTTTTTGGGGGTTTTTTTTGCAGGTTCTCTGAGCACTGTGAGGTCTCATCTTGGGACGTCCACTACTGGGAAGATTGTGGCATTGTGTGACGTATTTGAGTGCTCCAAAGCAGCAAAAGCCAAAATGGTTTTATAGAGGTGGTCACACTTGATGATGATCAATTAATCAACTGATTTGATTAGTGGCACCTGGCTGCTGATTACCCTCTTAATTCCTTTGGAAGCAGTAAGGATGAATTAAGTTTTTCACAGGACTGCACACAGAGTCCTCTGAGAACTTTCTTCTTTACATGACTGCATGTGTTAAAGAGGAGCATGTCACCATTGTTGCTGGTATACTTTGTGGCTATAGATTCAAAAACATTTCCACCTAGACTGACAGTTCTCTTCAGTGTTGTTGCGGAGATCCTTCAAAGACCGGAGAGCCAACGATGTCTGGATTTCCAGCAAACCCAAACTTCCTGTTTCTCAGAGAGGAAATTACATAAAACTGTTCACGTGACTTGTGCATGTGGCAAACTCCACAACAATTATACATCATGTTTTCAGCATGGATCAATTTCAACAGCGACAAAACCCAGAGCGAACCTGCCGTGAAATTTACCACAATAGTTCCTGTGTTCTCTCTCTCTCTCTCTGCAGCTCTTCAACCTCCTCCTCTAACTCGGTGCTCGGCAGGGGCAGCACTTGATAACAGTTTCCTGATGGTTGCTTCAGTCTTTACGGTAAATTGCAGTACTCTATTTGACAAAATCTTTCTTGCCAGGATGCAACCAATAGATCTACAGGCAATCCAAACACTGGTTTGTGTACCGCCGCATTTCTTCACTTTTTGAGATGTCACAACTGATAAATGTGCTGTGCCCCTTATGAGATATGCTGGAAATAGAAACAATGATGCAGAGCGACACACGGAGAGCGCAAAATAATCTGGCTGTCACGGAGAAAAGAAAGTAAGAAATGAGAAAGCGAATGATTTAGTATTTGGTGACCAGAGATATTCCCACCAGCAGCATCTGGGTCAGCCGCTAAAATCACTTCCTCCCCTCCCGCTGCTGTTTCCTGCCCCCAGGGGCTTTTTGTCTGTTTGTTTCCCCGTGTGTCTGTGTGTGTGTGTATTTATGTGGGAATAGCTGTAGTAGCAAAAATATTAATGTTTTCCTCTTGACACCTGTTAGGAGTGTTGCGCTTATGTTTGTGAAAATGAGTCAGACAGGAAAAAGAAGCAGGAGCAAAGCGGTGGGTATTGAGTGAGGAGCTGAAGCTGCAGGGGTTTGCTGTCAGGAAGAAAAAAAGAGAAAAAAAAAAGAATGAATTTCTTCTCTGTCTGTTGCCCCATTTCTGCTTCCCAGTCACACGGGTGAAGCAGAAATCGCACACAGGTGACATGTGTGTGTGTGTGTGTGTGCCTCTCTGTGCTGCAGGCCAACCTTTAAGTGTCTGAGGCATTTGAGAGGCAACCTTGTGACCCCAACGTCGTGACAAATGAAGCATCTTAATCCTGCTGTCATTTTTAAAGAGCAGACTGTCTTCGTTATCTGCATAAAAGCCCTTTAATAAAAATGTATGCAGCGGGAATTCACAGTATCTGATCTTTCCAAAGGGTTTGAGTGTTCCTGTGAATGAGAGTACACCTGCTTTTAAGGATTTTATCAGTACCTTTGCACATTTGAGATTTGAAACTCTTGACATCTACACTTTCCCACTATTGAATTATTAAATATTTACACTTCAGGGGTCTGGATTTTTAATTCCCCCCCCTTTCTGTTCATGGTAACCACTGTTTTCCATTACTTTCTGCATTTTGTTTTGGTTTTTGATTGGCTTTTAGTCGCATCCTGCACATGAGCGGAAACATTAACATAAAAAATACCAGAATACTCTCTGAAAAACACATTTTAAACAAAAGAGTTCATAAATCTTGACCTTTTGACAACAAAAGCTTCAACATTCACCCTACTTCATATTCAGCTGTTGTCAAGATGTGCTTATTTATACTCCCCCACACAAATCAGCAAGGATGGAGGCAATGTCAGACTCAAGATATAAAAGGAATGCCAGCACAGATTGCATGATTACGAGGGAAAGATGGATGTAGCCAGAGTGACGTTGACTACCATTTGAAGCCTAGCCGTTTGTGCCTGGTGCCATCTTGGGTTTGGAAACTAGATGTGATGATATTTGGATGTTGCCAGCTAATGATAGTACTGGCTGACTAACTTAGTTTGTGTCATTAGTCATCTTTCATTCACTCTGATGTTGAATGGGATGATAATTTTGCTAAAAGAAATATACATATTTACTGAAAAAACTGAACAATGAAACCCTAAACGAGGAAAAATGGCACCCATGTGGTAATCTAAGCGGCTTCACCCCTAGTTATGCACTAATTTTAAGCTTTAGTACAATTTAAAGAGGTGGGGTTACATTTAGTGGTGCCTCACAGCAAGAAGGCTCTGGCTTTGAATCGAAGGCTGGGGCCTTTCTGTGTCAAGCCTGGATGTTCTCCCTGCGCCTGCGTGGGTACTCCAGCGTCCTCCCACAGTCCAAAGACATCCATGCTAGGGTAATTGGTGATTCTGAACTGACTGTAGGTGTGAAGGGCTACAGTCTTTATGTGTTAGCCCTGCGATAGCTTGGCAACCTGTCCAGGGTGTACCCTGCTTATGACAGCTGGAATAGGTTCCACCCCCCTCCACCCCTAACCCCACCACCTACAACCCTGAATTTGAATAAGTTGAAGAAAATGGACGAACATGGTTACATTTACAAAAAATATGAGGAAATTAACAACTGAGATCAAAACTGCTTTTGAAACAAGCTCCAAACGTGCTGGGCATTTTAACACAGAAGTTGATAAACGACTCATTTTTAGGGAACTGCAAATCTATTACGTCCAGATTGGCTTCAGTTTTCAACCCGAGTATACAGCTTGAGTGTAATGAGTTGACATATCAGGAGAGGCTGCAGAACCTCTAGTCCACCTCTACCTCTACATTCACACCTGCATAATCATGCACTGGTCCTACGCAGCGCCTACACACAACTTTGCAGACCGTCGTCTTCAAGTTGTAACTCTTTATTGTCACCAGAGGCCAGTGTCAAAAATACATGATGTAGGCTGAGAATCCCGGCTGTGCACAAAGACAGCCAAGCAATGATGCAATCAAGATCAGCCATACTTTCCAATATTTCCAAGTTTTGTTATCTTAACTTCACTGCCTGCAATGGCTCTCAAAACTGTGTCCAAAAAAAAAAAAAAAAAAAAGTAGCTTATTGAACAGTTTCTTGTGCATTAGCTGCAAATAAACAATGCACTATTTTGCCCCAAAGTCTCATCCAGCAGATTTCTCAGCTATGAGGGGACAACCCCCAAGCTCAGCGCAGGAAAAACACAAGTACGGGTGCAACCTGGTCAGTCAGCTGATTAAATTTGCCCCCGGCAACTTTTCTGGAGATAATGTTGTGTGGATTGTGATCGATTGACTGCGTCTTGTAAACCCAGTGCAGTTTTTATCTGAAGTTTAATAATTTACGAATGTGCTACAAGTGAGCATTTATCTATTTGCACTGTTACTAAACCACAACAATTCAAAGAACGGAAACAGTTTCACACCTTCAAATTCAAAATATCAAAAATTATTATATATTTTTTTGTTAATCCAGAAGTTTTTAAATATTAGGAAACATGATAAATTTTTTTAAAAATTCAAAGCTTTGGACTTTTGCTGGGTTTTTGTGTCAAATCCGTGTAAAAACTGGTCCCTGGGCTACCAGCCATGGAGCAGACTGAAGTTACAACATACAAAGAGCTGAAGTGAAAACTTGTTAAAGACAATGAAAAGTGTCCACTGCAGTCAATGCCTTCTTTCACTCTTGGCCCTCTTCTTGGTGAACTCCAAAAATTGCTCTCTTTCCTGTTCAGGCCCACTTTTCAAACAACCAGCATTCACCCTGCACCTAGTGTCATCCACGTCAAGCTACATGTGGTTGTTTTCTATGGGGGACTGCACACAAGCAAAGCTGTGTAGGCTGCATACCCAGAATACGTCACTCTGCCTACCTATGCAAACGGACACAAATATGGTGCTACCATGAGAATCTTGCATGCGTGTACTTTGAAGCGAGGTTAATGGGTTTAGCGAGCTATGTGGAGCTTACAGTCAGAGTTTTCTGTGTCATCAAAGTGACTCTCTTCTTACCTGGCCAAATCACCATAGTAACTTATACTGAACACGTAACCTGGTTGGAAGTGATGTGTTCAGTTTGGGGTTAAAATCCATTTGGAAGTGCCACATTTTCACTGACTTTGCAACATGTGTTAAATGCAATATAGAGTCCCTGCTTGGGGAGGTCATTTTATATCATATTGTCATCATATTTTCACTGGAATGTGCATGGATTTATCTGATGATACAGGAAATGCATAAATGTTTTTGTAGCTTACTTGATTCTAATTGGCGGATAAGTTTACTCTGCTGGAATTGCAGCTATTGGAAGACAGAACGCACATCAAGAATAGCTATTCAATCAATAAAATTAATTTTACTTTTATCTGCTGGGCAAATCGAAAGCGATTTCCGCATCTCCTTTATTATTGCTATGGAACAGTAACCTTTAATATTTAAATGGATCCAGTTAAAGGTTTCAGAGCTCTAATGTGCTGCTGCCATGCCAGAAATAAACAGCAGTGCAGAGTGTGCACTCAGCGATAAAATAATTACACTATATTTCCAAAAGTATTCACTCACCCATCCAAATCATTGAATTTAGGTGTTTTAATCTCTTCCACAGCCGCAGGTGTATAATTTCGAGCACCTAGGCATGCAGACTGCTTCTACAAACATTTGTGAAAGAATGGGTTGCTCTCAGGAGCTCAGTGAATTCCAGCGTGGTACCGTGAACACCTTTAGGATGAATTAGAATGGAGACTGTGAGCCAGGCCTTCTCGTCCAACATCAGTGTCTGACCTCACAAATGCGCTTCTGGAAAAATGGTCAAAAATTCCTATAAACACTCCTAAACCTTGTGGAAAGCCTTCCCAGAAGAGGTTACGCCGTTATGGCTGCAAAGGGTGGGCTGACATCATATTAAACCCTATGGATTAAGAATGGGATGTCACTCAAGTTCATATGTGTGTGAAGGTAGATGAGTGAATACCTTTGGCAGTACAGTGGAACTCAAGCTACTAGCAGTACCTTTATCTACTGTATGCAAACGAACAGAACCTAGCGACTGAAACATTGCTATGCTATTTCATAGCCGTTCTACGTCTTTTAAGGTGATAAAATGTTATCTTCTCTAGGCTCATCATTTCATACACTCATCTGAAAAGCACATGCTTATATGAGAGTGGATGGATCCATTAATGTTTTAAAAAGAGCCCTCTCCTCCCTCAGCCCTTTCCTTCCATACACATCAGCTCTCTGTGAGTAACTGACCGCTAAGATCTCTACAAGCAACCACAGAAGCATGCATGTTTAAACTCTGCTTCATGCTGTCCGTCTGTGTCTCTCCATCATCCTCTCTGCAGCCTCTAGTGGGTTGTATACTTGTTACCGTGCAGGTCAGCAGGGATGTTAATGTGCCTGTGTGCTTGTTGGCCTCAGTGAGTGTCTTCTTTTCTGACAGCGCTATCTGAACCTGCCCTTTGGCTATCTTACTGTAAAAAATGAGGAATGTCCTCTGGGGAGGAGAGGAGAGGAGAGATTAATTAAGATAATTTTTTTTAAATGGAGTGGGAAAAGAAGGCTGGTGGTGATTTTGACAACTATATCCTGAGATTACTTGAGGGGAACTATTAAGTGAGTAGATGAGATACATGCTGTAAGAAGAAGATGAAGCAGAGTCAGTATAAAATGAGCATGTGGGAGGGGAGGAAGGTGAGAGAAAGGTTTCTTTGATGTTTCTTGTCTCTTCAGGTGATTCTCCCTCCCATTCATTAGGGGCCGGTTTCTCCAGATCCTTCCAGTCAGCGTGCCATCTGGAAAACCCTTAAAAAAAAAAAAAAAAAAGGACTACACTCCCCTACTTCACTACAAGTGTCTGCTGTTAACATACACCATCCAACCCCCTGCCTAGCCCCCACTTTCCCTCTCCTCAAGTGCTCCATTTCTTCACAGTTAGGTTAGATTGTATCAGATTAAACATTAATGGTCCCCATGGGGAAAATGGGTCATTGCAGCAAGGAATAAAGAATGGCAACTCTTCTGATAATAATACTGACACTTGTTAAGTAAAAAAGAAAAAAAAATCTAATTACCCCCCCCCATTCAGCTTCACTGATGTCATAAATCTCAACATTTTCCTGCTTTATATGAATGTGAAATTTACATTTGTGTGTTTGGACATTTACATTGGTACAGACTAATACACAATGTTCCATACACAACATGCCTCCCCATCTTCTTACAGCTGGGATAGGCTCCAGGCAGTAAAACACTGAATTTGATAAGCAGTTAAGAAAATATGCTCATTAATTTGGTCTTTCTGATGTGTGCATGTGTGTATATATATCTATCTATCTACTGTAATTCATCCACAAAAGCACAATGAAAACTGCACTCCAATCCTTAGAGGGCACAGCGAGCCTCTGCATAATCAAAATCTAACACGTGTAAATCTTGGTTTGCACAGTGAGACACTCCCTGTGTCACAGACTTCTCTGTTGTTGACAGTGACGCTACAAGTGGTCATTTATAAATTGATGATAATAGAGTTGGCAAGACAGCAAACAACTGAGGCTGACACAAAATCAATAAATCCAACACGCCCGCAGATTACACCTGTTCATCTCAACCTGCAACATGTTCTCCATTGCATTTCTTGTGCAATGGAAAAAAAAAAGTTGAAAAAAACCCTGAAATTTTGCCAGCAACTATGACACAAACTCACGACTTCCCTCTTCTCCCCGAACAGTACACCGCAACGCACAAATTACTATCAGATGTTTCTCAACTGTAACCTATCTGCAGCCTAAGGTAAAGGCTTGTGGTCTTGTTTTTAAGGGTTACAACAGGTTTTGTTAACTGCTACCAAACCAGCTCCACCACACTGTTTATGTGGGTGAAACTGTCAGCCAGCCTTGCAGGCGATATGTCAGCGCCACTGATGAGCTCTGCATTTAACTCAATAGTTTTCTGAAGACCAGAAGCACCGAAAACAACAAGGGTGGCTGTAACATCATCAGATCTGATTTGTCAGTGTGCTGCAGGGATGTTACATCAGAGCAGTTAAAATGTCACCGGCTAATTATCCTGCACGATACTGTTATCTGATCTGTGAAACATGACTGTACATGCAGGCACCGCAGCATGAGAAAGTGAGAACGTAAACCTTCACAGACGTGCACTAAACACATATGAAGGACATGTTCTGAGGAAGCACGTGCACGTCATGGTGCATCATGTCACTTTTTAAAAACACATCCCACGAGTTGACCATCAGCACACAGCATGTGCAACCTCCAGAGTCTGCCTGCTAAACAAACTCAAATACAGAGTAATCCCTCAAGTTTGACTCTGCAAATATGAGGGGAAAAAAACACTCTGGCACTCTGTGCCTGCTTGCAAACCAAATATTTCAGGGTGCTAGGTACTTGTTAGTAAGCGCACTAAGCAGGATTAGAGCCTTTTCCATGATAAAAACCTCCAGCTTGCTCAGTATGCTGTGTGTACTGGATGTATGCGTGTGTTTGTGAGTGTGTATGTGTGTGAGAGAGAGCGAGTGAGATCCAGAGGGATACTATTAAAAGAAGCCTACACTTTGACTGAGTGCATGTAATTTTATTATCTGGCTCTACTCAGCTGAAATTATTGTGGGCGATGCTTTATTTTTATTTTATTTTAATTCCTCCGTGTGATTTTGGTCTCAGGTGACCTTAAACATGAGTCACTGATTGGAAACCTAGGTGGGCTTTGCCAGTAAGTAGTGCTGTATTTGAATTCAATATAAGTGTGGGATGGATGGATACAGTCTCAGAAGCAATGTTGTTACTAAATAAATGCAAATTATGTTTACATTTTGGTAAGTTTTTTTTTTCAATGTTTCCTTCCGCGATCGTGATATCTCTACAAACTGTATAAATGATTGCGACTTGATTTATTTATAGCTAAGTTGGGCACAATTACGCACGAAAAGTAGGTGGTTTAATCACATAAATACAGACAATCCAAATATAAACTTTAAGTTCACATCGATCCTGATGGGAATAATTCATCGCACGCTCCATATTAAAATATCAGGCTTTTGTTATTTTACAATACAGCTGTGGGAAGGCTGCATCTGTATTCTGTGTTCTCTCATGCGGATAACTTACCTCCTGTCCCAGCATCCGTCAGTCCGGTCCACCGTGAGCGGAGAGGGGATTTGTTTTGTCCCGGTGCTGCGGAACCGTCCTGCAGCCCTCCACCGGTCCGCAGGCGACTCTTCGGGAGTCCAGGAGCGGCTGTGAGCGTTTGTGTCGCGGAGCGGCGCCGAGCAAGGACAGCACCGGAACACGAGGGGGCTGCTGCCTTCACAATAAAATGCAAAAATTCCGCGTCAAGTTTTGATAACATTTTTCGTCAGCCACCAACGTTAGCTTAAAAAAAAAAACTAAATAAAAGGACTAAAAATGGAAAACAGTATACTTACCGGCACTTCTACAAAAATCCGCAGTTTATGTTATTTTATTTAATCCCAAATTCTTGATTTTAAGAATTTGTGATTTTGAAGGGTGGGTAAGGGGTGATGTGGCTTATTGCCTTGGGGAATTTTCCTGGAAACCAGCTCAAAACAAACAAAAAAAACACAGGCTAGCTATTGTTTATTGTTTATCTATTATATTGATTTATATGTTTATCGTATCCCACCTCTGAAGTCTGTTTCCCAAATATTCTTTGAATGGTGCTAAAAGCCCACTGAGGAAGTTACAGTTATCATAGGCTTGTTACAGTTTCACATTTAAGCCTGCACATTCCTTCATTCAGTACAAAAAAAGTCCCCCAGTCATTTCTTTGTCTTTTGGATGTTATGTTGTTTCTTGGAGTAGAAATGACCAGTTAAACTGTTCGGCAAAGTTTGTTCAAAAATACAGTTCTTTCACTGATTATTTTAACCCTTAAACTTCATGTATATCTGTCCATCATCCTAAAATCTAACAGTTCACAAGGCTTTGTCCTTATTGTGTAAGTATAAACCTTATTGACTTGTCCCAACCCTGTAAATCAGACCACTTTTTTTTTTTTAAGTGAGTAACGAGTTGAAAATTCTGAATAACAGCAGGTTAAATCTAGCAAGGAACTGGAAGAAATCCATTTAAATAATAATGAACACGTCAGTTTTACTTTGAAGGTTACAAGCGGAAATGGGGTTATTAACATGGTTAACTTGACCCCAAGCGCGCAGCTCACTCCGTGCAGGTCCGCCTGTCCGCCCAGCTCTCCGCCTCCCTCCTCCAGGTCCTCGCATAAAGACAGCCTTGTTGCTCAAGACACCGTTACAGCAGCAGGAAACACTACTGCCTTTCATTTGTAAGGCCAACAAGAAGTCTAAATGTGCAGTCCACATCTTCATCTAAAGTGACCCGAGGGACTCTCTGAGGATCGGGGACCCAAATCACGCGGCAGGCACGAAGCAAAAACGTCTTTACAGTAAAAATGTAGTTCTCCTACTGTACATGCTATTGCACAGCGGCGGCAAAGTACTCGGATACTTTACTAAATAAAGGTGTATAAAGAGTAATACACTTTGTATTTATATATAATAATTTCTTTATTCTATCTTGTATTAGAACAAGTAAGTGACTGGAAGCTAAAGATATCTAATAAGTAAAAAGTCCAGTGTTTGCCTCTGAACTTTAAAGAATTACACACTAGAATTAAATGAATATCTTTGGCTACCTCCAAACTGTATTAATAAGCAGCCTGCAATAAGAGTTTCTTTCCGCACTGCAATTAGAAGACGAGAAAATGAGTGGCCATTATACACAAGGCACATAAAGATTTTATATGAATGAATGGAATTAGTAAATCCCCACTGGATTATAAATCAGCGCAACAGCGGCAAACAGCTTCCTATGCAGGCCGTCCGCTTGTTAATAATTCTCCCTCACCAGAATCAATAGATACTCAGATACCGCCGGAGACAAGGCTTCTCCCACTTGGATGAAAAATCAATTGACCGCGATAAGAAGGCAAATGTGAAAACGCCCTTTAAACTGAACCGCCGGTAAAAAAAAAACAAAAAACAAAAATCAAACATAACATATTCTCATAAATGAGATCGCAGCGACACCACATGGCTGATCGTAGAACTGTAACTTCCTCACACTTTTTCCCCAGAGGAATAATGATGCAAAGTGCAGTTTTATCCTAATACATCTAACATGCCACTTTGAGTCATTTTACCTTGAAGAGTTGCATCATTTAACTCAGAGAGACTGAGATCCAAGTTTTTTTTTTTCCATCAACACAGTCCTCTGAGATTTGATGAAGGTCCTTGAGGAGTCATCCCCAACTGAATTTATCTGAATTAAGCTTCTGGTCTTGTCTGCTCTTTGAAAGCAGAGAGGCCGGCCCACGCAGACGCATCACTATTCATCAGGTCTGTTGGATGTTTTATGCACAAAGTGATAACAGCTGTGTCAGCGCACACGAGGGAAACAGGCAATTAGGCCCGTGCATGTGAACATGCCAGCATGATGGAAACAGATCCTGTGGGCTTTCCACTGTTTAATGAGGCAAAAGGGAATTGGTCTGTTTGTTCATCAAATAGCTCCTTAGCACTACAACACATACACAAAAAAAAAAAAAAAATCACAGATTTATTTTTAAATTTTTTTTAATAATAACCAGTCTTAACAACTCATAAAAAAACTAAAAATATAAAAATATACAGGCAGCTCTAAACTGAACTACAAGTTATTTTTTGTGACAGGAAAATGTACAAAGGTGAGCAATTTAGCAATAAAATATCTACCTAATACAGGAAAAGTGTGGCTAAATGTTTAAGGAGTGCACTAACTTAAAAATAAAGTGGCTGCAGCTGGTTTTTATTAGTCATATGAAATGGACAATTTCTCTAGTGGCCATGCCTGAGGGTTATCTTTAATGCATAGGCTGACAGAAGGCCTGTGACTAAAGCAGAATTTAAGAAATAGGAAACAGACAACCTCTCCTGCTGCTCTCATCACTATTTTTCCAAGCTAATAAAATTATTATTATTTATTAAACTCTTTTGGTTTTCTTTGCCGTTCCAACTATGTCACATTTTTTCTTTTCCATAGTCAGATTGTTTCACCAGCTACTATTTCCTACCATTTCAGGTGGGGTAAGCTCACAGTCCTGTTTTGGTTGTGCAATCGAGCCTTTATTTTCCAGGGAGATTTCATACCTGGTGGTAAGAAGAATTGCATAGTGAACTAATCTTTTATGGATCCAATCTAATCGCAGATGGTGTTATTATTCCAGCTACATAATCTCTACATTGTCCAATCAAGATTTACTTCATGATGGTAAGTTAAAGCAAAATAAACCCAGAAGAAGACCTAATGCCCATGTAACATCTGCAAAACCATCATGAGACCACCTCTTATGAACAACTGAATCCAATATTGGTATCCGACCTTTGCTGAGAAAAAGGCAGAACAAGAATGGAGTTTGATCCAACAGAAATACAAACTGTTCTGTGATCCGGACACCTTTCAGACCGCTAAACTGAAATGAAAGCAGGAAGATTTTAATAGCTCATCTTCATTCCCTAACCCTTGAAGTTCTGAAAGATCTCTGCGGCGTCCAACCAGGACCTGAAGCAGGCCAGGCCTCGATCTCGGATCTGCTTCCTGCCCTTGTCCGTGATCACGTCGCCGTTCTCCTTCACGATCACCAGTTTGGGCACTGCTGTGATCTTGTAGCGCTGCTTCAACTCACTATGGGAGGACACAAAAACACATATGCCTGTTTATTAGAAAAAGATGCGTCTTCCACTCCCACTATAGGAAAATATTATACGCTGTCAGTTCTGCATGAATAAATATGAGACACTTGCATATTTATTCATGCACCTAATACATAACAATACGCTTAAATGGCAGCTGTGCCTACGGATCCCTCACATATTCAAACTTTACACATAAACATTTTTAATGCCCCATAATTAATCAACAGACCTCAACAGAATATAAGAAAAACAGCCTTACCTTACTTAGACAGAGCATTAAAATGCCACTAACACAGTGACACACTAACAAATAAGTGATAAAATTTTAAAACAGCATCTGCTAGGCATACTTTCTGATCTTTGATGAATAGTTTCGCTATTTTTCAGGCAAAAATGGCATACATTTGCTGGTTTGTGCTGCTTTTGTTTGCCGATATTTGATTATAAACTCAATATCTTTAGATTTTGGGCTATAGGTGTGATAAATCAGGACAGTAAACTCAACAACATATAACTCACCTGTATAATGGCTACTAACAGCCAGGACTTTTACTGTGGTATGCTGTTTTTACTAAAGTTTGTTTACTAAAAACTGTTTAAGACGAGACTTTGCACCCACAGGTGCACAGATCTGACTCTGTTTTGATTTAAATTTGTCATACACCCCTCTGATTATCAAAAAAACCCAAAAAAACTCCTAAATTCAACCTAAAACACCTGGAAATTCAAAATAAAGTGAAATTTGAGTCTGGACTAACTTAGACCTAATAATCCAGACAGGGTGACCCGCATAAGCGTTTTACGTAAGCTGGATCACCGCCTCGTAGCGGTGTGTAACCCTAATGAGATGCCGGATAAACAAAGCACCTAATTATGCTATGCTGAGATAAAATTAAAATATTATCAGATTTTGAAACTCACTTTTTGTAATCATCCGTCCATGGCAGAGCGAGCCAGTCTCCGTGCATGTCGTGATAATATTCAACCATGTCATCCGGCGACTTGTCAGAAGACACGAAAACTATTTCAAACTGAGCGGGAGGCTCCCTCTCCTCTACCAGCTCCGTGTAGAAGTCGCACAAAATGGGCGTGAAGTCCCGGCACGGCGGGCACCATCCCGCGGAGAAGTAGATCCCCACCACTTTGTTCCTCAGCGCCTCTTCGGGATCCACAAACTCCCCGTCCTTGTTCAGGAGTGTCCGTCCGGAAAATACCTCCACCATGTCTGCTTAGATGATCTAAGAGGTGAAGAAGTCCGTCTGGTTTGAAAGCGCAAAATTTTGTTTACCTCATATTTGTTGCCGAGTTTCAGTACAATAATCAGAAACGGAGGTTCTCCGAAGAAGGGTCTGTTTACCTTAGGTTAGGTAGCAGATTACAGCCAATCCCGATAATCACCTGCGGACCAATGAGGAGGCAGAAAGACGGAGCTGCGATCCATTAGCCACGTGGGTCACACTCGTATTCAGAAGCTGCTAGCATAGCTTTACCATAGCAGCCATGGCAGCAGCGGAAGCACTTTCCGGTCTCAAGACACGCATGCGCAAAGCTGTTTCTATGGATGTAAAAATATCGATGAAGTAATAGAAGAAAAACGTTTGTGTATGTGTCTACATGCATCATTAATGAGTCGATAATTATCAATTACCATTAAAAGGGGTAGAAATAATTATCAGTTAATTATTATAAACTAATTATAATCATTAGTTTACATTTCATCCTACTCCTTCTCGAGCATTTAATTAAGCGGTATGTGCTGTTGGAGGCAAGTGAATGGCCTCTTTCTCAGTTTACATGTTTACAATGCACTTAATTGCTTATTTTTATTTTGTTTTTGTTTACATGTTTGAAAGAAAGAAAGAAAGAAAGAAAGAATTACATTTTAGTTTCCACTCTGATGCATATAAACAACATTGACTGAAAAAGCTTATTAATTTCAAACGCAATAATAATTTCTCAATTTATTTACTTAAAAGGGTCAGTGTAGTTTAACGTGGTTCCAACAGAGCATGAAACTGCACACAGAGTTTATAGCTACTGCTAATTTCCAGCTCTTGTCCCTTGTTGGGCTTTTACATGCACAAAGTTTACAGTTTGCATGTATTTAAACAGCATGTTTATAAAAAAGCAAAAAGGTAAAATAAATGTAAAAAAACAACAGTGAAAATCAATAAATGGCCAAACAAAAAATAAATAATAATACCACAAATGCTTTCATCTATTATAAAAGAGATCTACTGGATACCAGCTTATGTAAACCTTTATGCACATTAAAAATACTTAGTAATAAACCTCAGGAAAAAAGAAGTCACAAAAAGATATTTAACAGTAGAATCCAAAAGGGAAAACACCACAATCAATTGTGCTACATTTGACAAAAATGTGATAAAACCCATTTCATTGCGTGTCACCTTGAGGTAAGTGTTTGTAGTGATTTTGCGCTATATAAACAAAACTGAAGTGAACTGAATGGAGCTTTTCCTTCTGTATTTTTGGTCTTCAAAATGTATTTCTAAGGAAGCTCACTGATAACAAGTCTACAGTCTCTTTCAACTCAGTTGGACTTTTAATCTGGGTGAATGGAGCTTCAATTCACATTTAAACTACAGATCTAAAACATTTTTCCATGTGGTGTCTGTGGAGCACACGGGGAGGTCAGTGTGCTTGCATCCCTCCTTATTTCTTCAGCTGAGTGCACTGAGGTCATTTGGAAAGAAACTCGGCCACTCTGTTCCTGTCCAGCTTTTGTTGCCCATTAGTGAAGTCAACAGCTGGAAGCCAAAGACTGAAGAGAGGTCTCTTTTTTTTCTTTTTCTCTCCCAAAACAATCCTGAACAACATGACCTCCAATTCCAATTTGTCCAACATGCGACGGCTGGTAGAACAACTGAAGCTTGAGGCCAGTGTGGAAAGAATCAAGGTAAAGAGGAGACCATTTAAACTTGTGTTCTTTACAGAACATGACTGCTTACTTTTTTACTAACTTGCTCTTGTTGATTTATTTCATTTTATGTTTAATAACTATGAACATTAGGGGGAAAATGCATTAGATTAACTTCAGAATACAATGCTTCACTTTTATTTTATTTAAAATATAGTGTGTAGTGCAATACTGTACAGTATTGCACTCCTGCAGCATGCATCCATGAATGTTCAATAAATGTATAACTGGTTATAATTTTGTATTTTTTAAGCTATGCTACATTTTCCATGCAGGATTTATAATGGAACATTTTGTATTATAGCATCAGTACTTTTACCAGCAACAGGGAACATTATTAATGATTCCTTTTTTCTTTTTCTTTTTAAAAAAAGCCTTTTATTAATCCATCAAATCTGCTGCTATAAGTGTTAATAAGCTGAGAGTAATTGGCTGTCAGTTCAGTGGAGGGGTTTTTACCCCATGAATTCAACAGCTATAGATAAAACAAGTTCGATGGGAGCCTGCACTTGAACTGTTTCTACATCCTTTTAAAGTACATATGAATCAGAAAGTTGAACCGCCTGAATATGTTTGTCTGTGCCTGCTTCCAGGTGTCCCAGGCAGCTGCAGAGCTCCAGCAGTATTGTCTGCAGAATGCGGGAAAAGACGCTTTGCTGGTTGGAGTCCCCACAGGCAGCAACCCTTTCAGAGAGCCGCGCTCCTGTGCCATAGTGTGAAGGTCAGAGCCCAGAAGCTGTACAGCCTTTTTCTTTGTAATGCCTGCTATTGCTACTGGATTTCAGATGTGGAATAAAACATTTTGCACTTTTTGCAGAGGAAGACAAAGTGGACACAAGCGGCATCTCGCTCAAAGAAGATATAAATTTGACTTTGTTTTTATAGTTTTCTAGATTTTTATTTCATGTTTATTCTAAGAAAGAAAGTAGCAAATATTTTTACACCATTTTTGTAATCATCTTTTTTTTGGGAAAAACATTAAAGTACATTATGTGAAACTGCAATCTTCTTAGTCTTTATTTAAACTGCGTTTACAAATGTAGTGCTGTGAGAATGTCGTCTCTGTACCAAACAGTCACACAGCGATTATCTGTAAAGTTTTCAAAGCGGATGTTTGTAGCTGAGCTCTAAATTATGCCCTGGAATCTTGTGGCGTTGGAGCTTCCGGATGTTCCGCCAGAGAGAGGAAACTGGGTCTTCCTGTTCAAAACTGCAAAGACAAAGTGCAACTTCTCACTTAGCCTTTGAGCTTTTTTTTTTTTTTAACCACATAAAACCGCCGCCTTGTTCACTGTATTGGAGTCTGGCAGTTTACTTAAGACATCGCTAGTTTAGTCTATTCATTTGTATATTTTGTTTAAAAAGCAAACTTCTATTTTTGATGTGTGTGCATTGTTCAAGAAACTATTTAATCACTCTAAAAGAAGGCTAGCCAGTCATGAGACAGCTTTCTGCTATATCACTTCCTTTTCCTCTCACTGTAGTTTCATGGTTGAGTCTCAATATCTCTCCCATCATGATGCCTCCTTTGCTGGCAACCTTTTCTCAAACACTAAGGGGGTGGGGGTGTATTTGTATAACAGTCTATGTTTATTTAGTGGCTTTAGTGGTTTACATAGGTGCTTTAAATAAACGACTTTTTCATTTTCAAAAAGCCGCTTATTTCCTAATAACACTCTCTGCCCCAGTTTAAATTCTAAATGAACCAATGTGCCATTTTTAGTTCTTTTTTCTTTATTTTTAATGTGAAATAAAAAACTAAACTTACTTCCCTACTACGTGTCATTATTTTTCATTAATTTATTGTGTTTCTTACTAAAGTGTACATTTGCCAAAACAAAATATTTAATGTGGCGTTACTATAAAAGAAAACTGTTACATTCAAAATTTGTACAGCTACTAGTCAGAATTTCTACAGTCAGTCACCCTCATTGTAAGGCTTTTTTAAAAATCTCTAATTTACAGTTTTAATTAGGCAAAGGGATTTCAGGGTGTCAGTGAAGAGGCATTTATTTATACTATCCCCATAACCAGTGGAGGTGAAAGAAATATTATAAGTAAACACATGTTTATGTTGTTGAGCTTTAGACATGCTGGCACAGTAAATGGTTTATATGTGCTGACAGCCTCACAGCCAGGCGAGTTATTCCACTGAGGTGATATCTTTTATCTTGTGTGAACAAGTGTTTATCTTGTGCACACAAATCAAAGTAAATGTTTTGCACTCGAGCTAATTTACTACAAATGTGAGTGTCTCTAATAAATTCAAAAGTAAATCATATAATGGACAGACCTCAGCTAATCAAGTTTTATTTTCTCCTCATGATGTCATAGACTGAAAAAAAATGGGTGCAAAAGACCTATTGGGACTAATTTAAACAAGTTACTGACTACAAGTTCACGTATACAGCTCAAACATCAGGTTTGGACTCATCTCAGAGTGGCACGGTGGTACAGCGAGCAGCACTGTGGCCTCGCAGGAAGAAAGTTCCTAGTTTGAATGCTGGCTGGGTTTTCTGTGTGGAATTTGCATGCTCTCCTGGTGCCTGTGTGGGTGTACTACTCCAGCTTCCTTCTACTGTCCAAAGACATGCCTGTTAGGTTCATTAGTGATTCTAAATTATCCATGTATGTGATAAAGGCAGACAAAGTGCATCGAATAAAGCACTGCATGAATGTATGATTACACATAGCTTTTAGTCCAAAGCCCTTTGAGTAGATTAGAGAAGTGCTTAGTCTGTTCCACCTTCTCATAGTTTTGAAAGTCATATAAGTGATGAAAACAAAGATATGCAATTGCTGCTGTATATGTAGTACACACAAATTTTGACTTTCTACCAGAAAATGGCAGTAAAAGCTCGGTTAATTGTTGACCCTGTTCAGAATCAGAATGACCTTTATTGTCAGGTTTTCACACAAATAAGGAATCTGTCTTAGTGTTACAGTGTTACAGACAGTCGCCTCAAGGCGCTCAATTACACCATCTACTGACCAGGTTTAGAGTTTCCAAAAGGAGAATGGGAGGCAGAGGCAGGCCCCTCTCCTGTGGAACAAGCTCCTTAACTCATGGAAGTATTGTCAAATTGTGCATTATGTGCACAATTTAGTGATAAGGCCACTGTGAATCTATATTTTATGCTTTAACACTGTTGCTGATGCATTCATGTGTAAGCAGCATTTTCCTTTTGTACTGTATGTGTTTAAGGTGGAGTTAATTTAGTGTATTTTAAAGCTTTTTGGTAAAAATCTGATTTCACTGGTTCGTTGTATTTCTTTTACTTCCAAAATTTTCCACCTTAAACATAGCTAATAAATAAAGTTATGTAAATGAAGTTTAATGAGTAAATAAAGTAAAAGTTACACATTAAACTTTATTTTACCTTGTTTAGCCTCTGCAGGAATCAGTCCAGACCCCTGAACATTCCAGCTGTTCCAACCATCTATTTCACTGTCAGATTTTATCAGTCCACCTACATTCAGCTGGTTTCTGTACCAGGGAAGGACAGTGCAATGGAAAATAAAAATAGAATCTGAAGTCCTTTTCAGGTAAACAGGTTGCACCGTATTGTCAGTGAATGCTCCACCTGTCACTTCATTCTTTAGAAAGCAAACCTCAGGTATAAAGGCCACCTTGTTCTCCAAAGGGAAAATAACCAGAATAGCTTGAATGGAGTTGTCTTCTCCTTTAAAGGTGTGGGCGGGGTAGAAAGCAGTGCTGGGTTTCAGTGCCACCCCTTTTTCTGTTCTCACACTGCAGCTCAGGATAGTCACAGGAGAGCCAGCGAGCTTTGGACTGGGTCACTGTGCTTTGGTTATAGCCCCAAGCTTTCCCGGTTGACTATGAACTCAGCCAACATCAATGAAGAACCACAATACGACACTCCACTGGGGAACTACAACAGCCTGTCCACACCTTTTTCAAAGGTCATTGACCCCTGAGAAAGGACTGAACCAGTTTGACTTCCATTTGTCAATGACACTGAACTTTAATATATTGGATGAACACTTTTATCAAGTGAGGAGATGGCCAAGGTGTACAGACTCTATGTGGGAATAGTAATAGGTAAGCTCCTTTTACTTGTTCACCTTTCCTTCTCACTGCTTACAAGCAGAAGGCTGAATTTATCATACAGGGATTTAAAAACCCAACAAATTAAAATGATTTGTAAATATAGTTCTTATTTTAATTGCATGTTTTAAGTGTCAGTTTTCTCCTTATATGGAATTTTTAAAATACCATTTGAATAGCTAGCTCTATGTCATTTTGAATGGTATGAAAATCATGTAGTATCAAAGTAATGGAGCCAAAACAGGTTTACAGGCAGTGTTTTCCCTTCTAGGCAACTTGTACAATAACTGCACTTGTACAGTTTCCCTTGTGGTTAATGATTGAATGAATGAAGCAATGTGCATCCTCTGTGATCATTCATCACTATCAAAACAGACTTCCCTAAATGTAACATTTGGGGACTGTTTGTGATGTTCTACTTTCCATAGATTTATATATTAAATAAACAGTTATACAGTCACCAGGGAAAGTAATACAGGATGTTTATTGAGTAGTAAAAGTCCTGTCATCTCTTATCCAGATCCTGCAAGTGGAATGTGGTTACACATTGGCTAAAATGTGCATGTGCATATATTTGTTGTGTGTGATTGACTTTTCATTTGTGTTTCTGGCTGCAGCTCTGGCCTTATGCAAATACTGCCTGGCAGAGTGGAATGCCACAGATGGGCCTTCCAATGGAACTGTGTCACACTGCCATCACCATGGCAACAGAGACAATTGCACAGGTAGATATCGCACAGGTGGCAAGCGGGCGTTTCCTTCACGATGTCATAGCTGCTTGGTTGGTTTGACTTTTTCAAGGTTAGAAGGAAAGATGTGGATACATGCACATCCAGACATAATGTCATTCATTTGTACACATTGTTGTCTAGTTTCTAAAAAAATTAACTATAATTTAAGTCTAATTTAACTATTATCTATTGTATCTAAAGCTTTCTGTTGGTCAAGATAAATACCAACAGAGCACTAATTTTCAATGACTTCTTCGACCAGCTCCATTACACCACAAGTGGTAGTTCTATTTTTCCAAAAGCCATACTGAAATCACGATGCACTGCATAGTATTTTCAGCACAAGTGTCCAAAAAAACCAATATATTTCCAAGGTTTAAGTCCCTTTTAGGTAAATAAATAAATAGATGTACTGTATATTAAATTGAGGTGCTTTATCAAATGTTTTCTGCCTTTTATTTGAAATTAATGGTTTGACATTTTGGGCTTTTTTACTTTCTAGTCAAGACTTACAGCAGCTGGTTAGCAAAGCTGTGCAGAAAGAGCAGAAACAAGATGAAATGTGTTATTTAGCTCAATTGTTCAATTTGGTGTGTGATAAAACAAAAACAATACAGCATTTTAACTAATGAGCTTACAGGGCCTAAAACCTTTTTGCCAGACCAGCTATCTCCCCAGTTTCTAGTGTTTTTACTAAGTTAAGTTAACCAGCAGCTGGTGTTAGCTTTACAGCTCACAAACGTGACAGTGGTATCGATTGCCTCATCTCAGCTAACTCTTGCAAGAAACCAAATAAAGCTACTTCCCAAACTATCTCTTTAAACTTTGTAACCGGAGATTTCTCCTTTCAGCGCCGGGGTCATGGCAGCAAACCGGGTCTCATGTTTCAGCTAACAAATGAAGCGCTCTCATTGATGTCGTAGCAGTATTTTTTTACAAGCTCAATATTCAAAGATAATTTCATGAGAGCAGCTTGTAAAGATAACGGTATTCAGAAGAAGTGTTATGTGAAACTGGTGGTCACGAGTTCATCTCCATGGCTAACCAGCAGCTGTCAGGGTGTGTTTTATCATGTGTGGTTGTGATAGAGAGAAAGGAGAGGAAGAGGCGGACAAAAAGGAAGGGAATCCCAACTTTTTATGTGTTTCATTTAGTAAAGCATTTTAATAATACAATCCCAAATGTTAAAAAAAAAGGATATAATGATTCACAATAAAGCATAAACATAAAGGTAAGTGGTACATAAAAAATGAACAGCTAGAATAACATTTTGCAGCTAATTAGATTAAGTGGGGTAGAAAAAGAGCATCATAGAGAGGGCGAGTATCTCAGAAGTAAAGTTGGGCAGAGGTTCACCAATTTGCAATAAACCTGTGTCTACATATTGTGGAACAATTTCAGAATAATGTTCCTTGTAAAATTGCGAGGGCAGTGATTGTGATGATGACAAGTGACAAATATCACAACGTGCTTCACAACATAACAGCAGAGTAAAACAGGAGAGAAAAAAAAACTTAACCAAATGCAAGTCTAAAAAGGTGAGTTTTTAGCATTTTTTTTAAGAAGACACAACTGAATCCACAACTCTCAAGCCTAAAGGGAGAGAGTTCCAGAGTCAGGGAGCCACTGATGCAAAAGCTCTGTCTCCTTTAGTTTTCAGCCTTGTATGATGTAAAGCCAGTAGGCCCTGATCACATGACCTAAGAGACCTGATGGGGATGTATCGTTGTAAGAGTTACTAATGTAAGCTGGTGCTTGTCCATGAAGAGCTCTAAAAGTCAGAACCAGAATCTTAAACTGGAGCCAAAGCAGCTTCAAGGAAGCTTTGCTAAGACAAGTAAACAATGTGTTACAATAATACAAACATTATCAGTATAGCGGTAGTAAGATATGCCCTTAAAGGTGCTCAGGATATGCTGTAAAGGGAGCAAATATAACAAAAACAATAAGAGCCCTAAAACAGAACCTTGTGGCACACCACAGGCAAGAGAAGCAGAAGAGGACCTGCACCCAGAAACAGCCACAGAAAACCGTCATTCAGATAGATATGACATGAACCACTCTAAAGCAGACACCTACCCAGTGTCTCAGCCTATCAAGCAGAATTTGATGGTCAACAGTACTAAAAGCAGAAGTAGGTCCAGCATCAGCAAAATAGAACATTTTCCTACATCACTTCACAACAAAATGTCTTGGAAACTCTGAGAAGAGCTGTTTCAGTAGAATGAACTCTACAAAAATTGGACTGAAATTTATTAAGGATGCAGTGTTTGTCCAGGACGGCTGTAAGCTGTTTAGCTACAACCTTTTCTAAGACCTTAAAAAAAGAAAGATAATTTTGAAATTGGTCTGTAACTGTTGAAAACAGAAGGGTCAAGCTTGGATTTTTTTAAAAGTGGGTGAATGATAACATTCTTAAAATAAGTGGGGACTTGACCAGAGACCAGTGAAGTTTTAATAATAGTGAGTAAGTATGCAGGGACAACTTCTGAACAGAGATGCAGGTAGAATGTCAAGAGAACAGGAAGATGCTTTCATTGAGTCCAACAGTTTTTCCAGCTCAGGTAAAGAAACAGGAGAGAAACTTTCTATAATGACTGAGCTGGAGAAGGAACAGCCAATGAAGAACCTTATGGAGAAATATTAGTTCTTATATTACTGATTTTTTTTCTACCAGAAAAGAAAGAAAATTATGACAATATTCATTAAAAAGAAAATGGAACAGCAGGTGAAGCAGGAGTAACAGTATCACGAATGGTGTCAAATAGTACCTTCGGATTACCTCTACTCTTTTTGACTAGCTTTGAGAAATAGGCAGCCCTCGCATCTTTGACTGAATTGTTAAAAGAAAATAAAAGATCCTTTAAATGAAGCAGATGAACATGTAAACGAGTTTTCTTCCACAGGTGCTCAACTTTATGACAGAAACGCTTTAAACAGTGAATGTGGTCACTTATCCAGCGTGAAGGTTTTGAAATAGGAGCTAGTCATGTTTTAACAGGACAGACTTCATCTAAAATGGAAAGACAATGATCATTAAAAAGATTTGTTGAGCGAACAACACCATTAAAGGGGGATGAAACCCCAGCGGGCATAGTTCCTTGGAGGTGATTGTGACCGACTATTGTTCATGTGCATAATCACATGCGCCAAGGTGGGAAAGAAGGCGTGGGTCATTACAATCAGTGGTTTTGGGTGAAACTAATTTGGGACTTTGCCCCATTCTATCAATTGACCTACTGAGATCATCTGAAGAATGGTGTGAATGGGGGTTGAGGCGCCTGGGGACGGAGCTCAGGACAGCATTGTAGACTGGGGAAAGTTGGTGCCATAATCCACCTCCTCTGTTCAGTGATGGTTGTTCACAGTGGACATAGATGGCTTCTTTTACTCCTCTTTTAAACCATCTGTCTTCCCATTCCAAAATGTGAACATTAGAATCCTCAAAAGAGTGCCCTTTCACCTTTAGATGCAGATGTACAGTTGAGCCTTGTCCTGTCGAGGTGGCTCTTGTATAGTGTGCCATGCATTTGTGGTCACCCATTGTAGCCAACCTTTATATGGAGGAAGTGGAAAGGAAAACTCTTGGCTCCTTCAAAGGGATAGCACCTAGCCACTGGTACAGATATGTGGATGACACCTGGGTTAAAATCAAAACCAAAGAAGTAGAAGCCTTCACTCACCACATAAACTCAGTAGACATAAGGTTTTCCAGGGAGGATACCAGGGATATTACATTACCGTTCCTGGAGAACCTACACAGACGTTAAAGCTATCATACAAAGAAGAAGCCGTATGTGAGCATGATCCAGAAACTTAGCCGTTTTCACTGGAACAATGCTAATTTAAAATGGACTGAGGAACAGTGGGGAAAAAAAAGCTTCCTGATGGTCCCTTGCTGATTTTGATGGTATGGGGGTGCATCAGTGCCTGTGGAACTGGCAGCTTACATATCTGGAAAGGTACCATCAATGCTGAAAGGTTTTAGAGCAACAGATGCTCCCATCGAGGTGACATCTTTTTCAGGGAAGAGCTTCCATATTTCAGTAAGACAGTGCTAAACCCCATGCTACAGCTATTATATTTCATTGCATGACTTTGTAGTAGAAGAGCCCAGGTGCTGAATTGGCCTACCTGCAGTCAAGCACTCGAAAACATTTCGGACATGATGAAATGGAAAATATGACAAAGGCTAGGACTGATGAGCAGCTAGAATCCTCTCTGGACAACACAGGGTGCTACACAGTGGTAAACATGGCCCTGTCCCAACTTTTATGAGACATGTTGCTGACATCAAATTCAAAACAAGTCAATATTTTTATTAAAAATGTTTTTTTAATGTTCTATTGTGAATAAAATATGGGTTAATAGGGTTGTAAATTATTGCATTCTGATTTTATTCACATTTTACACAGCGTCCCAACTTTTTAAGAGTTGATATTGCAGAGACACGTGGATAATGAGATTTTGATGACACCAGGCCTTTCCTGGCACGCATTGCAGGGTTCTGCACTGGATCATGTTGCAAACAGTCTATATATATATATATATATATATATACACATCAGACCTTGCCAGAAGGTGAAGTTGTACATCAGAGAAGAGGATGACAGATCACAAAACAGTAACAAAAATAGACACTTGGAGAAACAACCTCATTTGCTTGTTTGATAACAGTTGATTTGTTCACTTAGACAAGGTGACTGATATCAATCTACCAAAGCCATTCTGTGTTTTAGCTGTACACGGTGGCAAAATGAAAGATGTAGCCACCCACTGCTTTTTAGATTTCTAATTAGAAGCCAAGAGGTGGCATTTTGTCCATCAACCATATGAGAGCATACAGTGTTTGCTTTTATTTATTTTATTCTAAATATGCCCATAATTTACAAAAATTAACATCATGCTATATTGACAACTTTAAAAGACTGAGACAATTAAGAATGTTTTCCAAAATCAAAAGTAGGATATTTTACTCAAAGAATCTCGCCCTGCTGAATGCAGGGTTAAGGCACTTCAGCACTGGTTTCGCTTTATACCCAGCCGCTATACTCTCATCTTTTATATGCAGTCAATGATTTTTTTTTTTTAAGATTAGGTTAGATTCAACTCATTGTGCACACAACGAAATGATTGTTCCAGATCACTCATCCAAAGACAGGCGCTACCGTTAGGCAATGTGGTTTAAGTGTCTTTCCCAAGGACACAACGCAGTGCAGGGACAGGGGCTTGACCCGGCAACCCTCTGGCTGTAAGGCGAGCACCTACCCACTGTGCCACTGCCACTTTTGCCATTGTAGCCTTACAATTAAAAATTTAGTAGTAGTGTTTTTTTCAAAATGAAACAGGAAGGGTTTTTTTTCTAACTAAACATTAAATGAAGCGACTTTAGATCAAAAACATATAAAATTTTACCATAAATACATTTTGAGGACTCAATAACTACATATAAGCATGTAAGTAGCTTAGAAAAAGTCTGAAAACAAGGGAACAAACTCCAGCTACCCGCCCAAGCTGTAGTTTTATGAGCAGTTCACAGGAAACTATTTCATGCCCAGTTATCTACAGATACAGTTACCATAGAGTAGACTATCTCCCAAAAACTGATTTAAACTATGCTATTTAAACTTAACTCAAAAGCAAGGAAATTTGTATTTGGTTGATTGTTTCTTTGCTGTCACAATGCTTCTTGGCTATAAATCATATACTGTTGGAAAGCCTGTTTATTTCCCCTTAAATAGTGCTACATTTGTAAGGAAAATAAATGCATTTGTGGGCTGAGCAGCAGAGTTGAGTATTTGTGTTGTGCCCTTGAAAAACTTGGCAAATCTTCTCTGCTAATGCCAGACACTGATATTTTTAATACTGACTCTTGTTTTGAGCTTCTGCTTGAGCATGAACCCCGCTACAGCAGTCAGTTGGTGTCTGCTCCAAGCACGCATGTTTGACTGATCTGGAGAGGTCCCGTGCCGCAGGACATCTTCAAGCTGGTGTTCTGCAAAACCAAGCTGCAACATAATTTTTGTGAGCCCAAATAGCATCTCTAAATTGAATGCAAGGTTCCATATAATGGGGGATGTCAGAGACAGTTCACAAAGAAAACCCTTTCCTCACCCTCAGCACTTAAGAATCGAAGGCAGTCTTCTACAAATTGGCAGTCAAGGTTTGCATTATGATATGGCCGACAGCTCTCTACCAAACAATCCAGAGCAGACAGCACACAGCCAACCTTCAGTCTCATAGAGCCCCCAGGAAGCCTGATCTCACCCCCACTGAACACTTGTGGGAACCACATTCAGTTTTTTGTCTTTTCTGAAAAACCTGAAAAAAAACAAGACTTCAGTCATTATTGCAAGAGGGTGACTAAATGCATTTTCCTTACAAATGTGGCACCATTTATGGGGAAATAAACTGGCTTTCCTCTGCATTTATAATGTGCATGCTAATAATTAATAAACTGCTGTCCTGCTGCTGGCATTTTACTTCTCCACCAGACACAATAGATACTGGACAGTCGAATGACCACTTCTCAACATGTCCTGAGGAACTTACACATTACTGTGTCCATGGGGAGTGTCGTTACATTAAGGAACAGAGGGCACCGTCCTGCAGGTGAGCCACAGATGTCCAAACCTTGTTTCCAAGTTGTGTAAAATATAAATTAAAAGAAAATGTAGCTGTAGAGTGGAGACAATGACAGGCAACTGGCAACGAGGATAGTTATTAAAACAGAACAACCAACAGCAAAGGAAAGCTATCACTGTCCATTCATCCGTGCGTATCCAACATACCTATGGTTACGTGGGCTGCAGCCAATGCCAGCAGTACAATAGCATGCTGACATACATGGACATATTTAAATTCACACCTGTGGGCGCTTTGTGTTCCTGCACTACAATGGATTTTCAGTGTTCATTCCCAACACATTTCAAGAAGTAGACAAACAGATGCCTGCAAAGAAAATGCACATAAAAACAGGAAAATGAAGTTAAGAATATATTTTATGTTGTTTTTCTCAGGTGTCAGCTCGGTTACGTTGGTTCCAGGTGTGAATACATGGACCTGGACTGGCAGATAGGAGAGAAACGAGAAGTCATAATTGCCTGTGTCATCGCAGGGCTTGTGTTATTAATTCTTGTCATTGTTTTCAGCTGCATCTGTTCACAGTAAGTCGTGTGTTTGTGGGGTGGTAAATGAAATGTTGTTCACCAATGTGCAAAATGCATGTAAAGGATCAAGCACAGTGTTGAGTTTAGGGCCCCAGTGTTTATAAGAGCTCCGACGCAGTTGCAGTAGTTCCACGTGAGATGTACAGAAAATACCCAAGAGTCAAATCAGGGACTTTAAAGTTTTTGTACTACTGGTAATTGTTAAGCTAAGCTTTTGAATATAATGTATTATACAGCATAAAGACATAATTTGAATTAAAGGACTTGTCTTGTTTAGGGCAAGAAATAAAAGCATTTGCCTGTGGTTTTAATCAAACATCAGTAATGCCTACTGCACACTGATGATTAATTCTTGCGCGTGCATGTCCCTTGATTATTTCTTTTTCAGTTGCAGGAGATTGCGGCGGGAAAGACGAAGGGAGGGACCAAGGAATGGGACAGAGAAGCTTGACATGATGGACAGCAGTGCAACAAACTCAATCTTAAAACCAGACTCAGCAGAGCAACCGCTTACCAATTCTGTATGAGATCCTAGTTGAGGCACATTCGCATCCACGTGTCTGGTGATCATTTATACATAAAAGACAGCTGCAGTGAGCTATTGGAGGTTCATGGACGGAACTGAAGCCTTGAAGGAAGGACATTTATGGATAAAGTGTGTCTGTTGCTGCACTAAATGGAAGTTTGTACCCTTGTCTTGTCTTCAAAGAAGCTGGAGAACAAAGAGGATGCCTTCCAGGATTTATGATAAATATCAGTTGGAGAGCTGTGTTTAGCTGCTGCTTTTTCCAGTGCTGTGGAGCAACAGGCTCATGTACCCTTTGACTAAATGCTGCTGGGCTGCACCGCACTAAATAAACTGTTGCTATGTTGGAAAAAGCTGTGACACCAGTTGGCAGGCGGCGATAACAGTTGATCCAGTTGACCAGATAGTGGCCTGCGTGGGCGACACATGGGCACTAAAACATGAAAGGAAAAGGACTGTATGAAGATACTGCACTCCATGAACTCCAGGGAACTCTTGTCATGTGAATAAACCATTAGATGTATAAAAATACACAATCTTGCAAGTATTGTCAGCTGCTTTTTTTTAATAGCTTTGTGTCATTTTGTATCGTTCCTATTTTGTTTATTGCTGGTTTTGCTTTAGTGTCATGTCACATAATCAGATTCAAGTCTAGGCACCAATAAATCAACAGTTAGTCTGCAGTCCACAGAAATTAAGTCACATAGAATATTGTTACTCAGAAACATTAGCAATGCAAGAAAAGCTGTGTGTGCGTGTGTGTGTGTGTGTGTGTGTGTACACACATATACATACACAGTTCTGGATTCTCCTGGTTCGGAAGCAGACAAGGAGAACTTGTGCTGAAGGCTTTTTTGATCTGTATATTTGGAGCTGAGCAGCCTCCGAGCTACAGACACTGAACAGCTGAGCCTGTGTGTGGAGGCTCGGCTTAAGTAAAAGTGCTCCACTGTATGAGACAGTTTCCAAACTGCGAGCCTTTCACTTTGGGGTTTTAATGTGTATCTGAATGTGTATTAACTCTAAATGTAGTACGACGACAGTGAGGACACAGTCAGTGAAGCTTGTTCCTTCTGTTTATATGTCACCTATCAATAAATATGCCTTCAATATGCACTGTGCATTTACATTTTCTCAATTTATTATTTTTTCTAAATGTCTCAGCAAAATGTTTTCAAATGAAACTGAAATTATGTGGTGCTTTCTAAGTAATGGAATATGCCCTCAGTCTGCAGATTAACTAAAAGCATACACGATCACTGCTGACATGCAAATTCCTGCAGATAAAGATGCTGTATCTCTGTAAACCTTCAAAAGAAACTACAGCATTATTTCATCTTCCACAACACAGACTCTGTGGACCACATAAACAAACTTGCAAGATGCATTGTAGTCATATTACAGGATAATTATGCTTCCTTATAGGTGATTGTTTTGTTGCTATGGTGCTGTAGTTTGTGTCAGCAGCATGAGCCAAAAAAAAACAAAAACAGTCTGACAGTGAACATAACACACTATCACCGTATGACATAATGCGACATAATCCTGCTGGCACAAACCTGCAGGATTATGTCCCAAAACTGGAATCATCCTGAAACTGCCCTTGTCCTTGAAACTCACTGCTTTACATATGTTTTTGGGAAAAATGCCCTTTACAGCTCTATAATAAAAAATAAAAAAATCTATTCCAGCATCTCATCATCAGCATCTTACTGAAATCTGAAAAGTCATGCAGACACTGTATTAGTCAGCATGACTAAGCTATTACATCTGAGCTATTCTTAGAAGCATGATTTACAATATGGCAGATAGTGATATCATAATGGGATCCCAAGGAGGAGGTCATCTAAAACTAATTATTTGACTGTGAAAATGCAGACAGATGGATAAGGAGATTTACAGCATCCTCATGTCTGTCTGGTGATTATGAATGTGACGTCTGCAGTTGGTCAGCTTTGCTTTGTGCTAGTGGAGTGGGTGCATTTATTTGATGAGGTCTCACTACTTGAGGAGGTCAGATAAGGTCAGACTCAGTGCAGTGCTTTTTGGACATGATGATCTGCTGTCTTTTGTGTGGCGCCTTCTCTTCCGCTTCTGTGAAGGCCTTAAGGGCAATGTGGCTGATAACTGCCTAGATTTGAAGGTAAGTGTGCAGAAGCATGCTGTGCTCCCCTTATCTGCAGGAGAAGGGTAGATGTGCTATAAAAGCAAAAAGACATTGTGAAAAAGAAAATCAGCTTGTCTGCTGTAACATCCAGTTCATGAGAAATTATCCCAGACACTGGATGAGACATGTGCTACACCCTGGACAGGCTAACCATGTCGCACCAAAGAGCCACTCCACAATCACTAATTAACCTGAAAAGCAGGTATTTGGAGAGGTTATCAGAGACCTTCTTTGCAAGGGGCACCACTGTGCTACCCAGGTATGTGTTATGTGGGTTTGCTCATGGAATTAATCTAACTACACCATCAAGTTAGGTAGTCGGCACTGAACCTCAAGCTTAGGTTTTCCATCTGACTACTTTCAATGCTCCTAGATGAATCAAAGGTAAATGGACTGCAATTTATATAGCACTTTTTTGACACTGCTAACTTCATCCACAGGCATATTTTTAGCTGTCCCATACATGCAAACAGAGATGGTTGCATCAGGGGGTATTTGATTTATTATTTCCTTCCGCACTAATACATTTGCATTTCTGGAAGATCATTTCTACATGAGGAAAAACTGGTCTAACAAATCCACAACAATCCACAAAACGTCAACTCTTCCCTGTCTTTTTTGTTCTCCATTTGCTTTGTTTTGTTTTTGTGTTGTGGACATATGACCTGTTCCATTCACCTCAGAATTTGAATATAATAGCTGAGAGTGATATCACAATTGAGTGGACCACGTTCCAGTAGCAGCAGTCAAAAAAACAGTGTAGCAAGGTAGAGCTATGACTACGAATACCTAGAATACCATTCAGTGCCTGGTTTTCGTGCACTTAAAAATACCACAGCAGTATGTTCATGGCCTGGCCTGTGCTTTGTGTATGTTTTATTTATTATTTATAAACAACTGTGGTGGTTCTAATGTTTTACATGTGGCTGCTCTGACTTTCCAACTGCAAAGTCCATCTGGAAACTCAGGATTTCTGAGCAGCCCACTGTGCAATCTAGGGCATAGTCCACACTATGGGCTGTGAGCTGATTATGGGTTGCTCACACTAAGCACAGAGGGCCCCACAGTGGGGCCTGTTGTAGGCCTGCATCATACCCACAGTATGCCAACACTCTAGGTGTGGGCTGCCCTACCCTCCACAGTGTGGTCCCCAGATGTGCCCCATGGTACATTACTGCCACCAGCTGGTATGGAGTGTTGATTAGAATGTTGCTCAAGAAACAACAGAAAAAAGCTGCTCACTTCTTTTAATTAAGGGATCACCACAGTAGATACCTCCCACCTATTTGACTTAGCACATTTTTACAAGGGATTTGTGTCTCCTCCCAGGCTTATTTAACTTTTTGGGGCAAATGTGTAAACCACTACACTATGGAGCTAAAGTTGCTGCCTTCCTAATCCTATCAAACAAGTTAGTCTCACTTAGCCAATGGAATATAGCCTGATAACCTTCACTTCTTGAGTGCTTTCATGGTATATCAATGAGATCCAGTTTAACTTCCAATTTACTGAGGATTTGAATCAGCCTCTTTCTCTCAGCCTCATATTTCCTCATATTCCTCTGCAATAGTCACATCGGTTTATCTTTACTCTAAATAATGTGCAAAATAAATGCCCATGCAAGCCAGCGGTGTGTAGTTGTGGGGGAAAACAGCAGTTTTGCCCTTTGGAGCCTCAATATGTTTTTTTCTGTGGATAAACCCTCCCTGGGTTTCCCACAGAAAACCCTCTTGAGGACCCAAAAAAGCAAAACTGCAATGGGCTCCACATGGGCTAGCCTACATGGGACCCACATAGGTTTTCTATGGCAGCCAACAGTGTGGTACCCACAGAATTCACACTTGGGGGCCCAAAGAGGCAAAACTGTTATGGGCCCCACATGGTTCTATGGCCAAGCTCACAGTGGGACCCATATACAGCCCCCAAAGGGCAAAATTGCACTGGGCCCTGTGTGGTCATAACCACATAGGGGCAGCATATGATCAGTGGGGCTGGCATGGGATCAGTATAAGTTTGTCCTGCCCACACAGCCCCACAGTTCACCCACAACTACCCAATGTGGGCCTGCATGCCCACATTTGCTTGGATCACTGGGTTTTGGAGTCCTGTGTGTTGCTAAACTCTAGGGGTTTAACAACACATAGACACACAAATTGGGTAGTGTTAACAGATGAACAAAACACTTGAATTTTACTCACTAAAATTAAGACAGGGTCGCATGGTGATGTGGTGGTCAACATTGTTGCCTCATTGCTAGAAGGTATGGGTTCAAATCTGACTGGGCCTTTCTGTGTGGACTTTGCATATTCTCCCTGTGTTTGTGTAGGTTTTCTCTGGGTACTCTGATTTCCTTCCACAGTCCAAAAACATGCAGCTGGGTTAGGTTAATTGGTGATTTTAAATTGCCCATCTCTCTGTGTTAGCCCTGCAACAGGTTGGTGACATGTACAGGGTGTACCTTGCCTCTCACCCTGTGACAGCTGAGATAGGCTCCAGCCTTTTAATGCAGTTCAGCTGAACATTTTAACATGGGAGTCTATAGTGATTGACTCACTTTTGGTGCCAGCCTCAAGCCCCTCTGTTTGTGCAGTCTTCTCAGTGACTATGTTTGCTGTATTTCTCACACTGCCATGCTTAAATCCCTTGAATCCCTGCTATGAGTGAGTTGTTTGGGTCACAGTCTGCTTGAATTTGATCATGTGTAAAACAGTCTTGGCAGAGACATGACAGTCTTGTTCTTGGCTTCTGCTACAGTGAAATGCTTTGCCCAGCACGTCTGTAAAGTGAGCTAATTTTTCAAATTTTAACCCAGGTTAATGAAAGCAATAATGGGGCGAACTGATTAAAATGCAGTCAGAACACTGCACACACTCACGGTGCTGTCACAAAGTTTTCTCTGACTTTATTTTTATAGAACTGGTTTGCCTGCTAACAACATTAAGTTACAGTTCTGTGTAAATCTGCGCTCAGCTTTGCTTACTGTGAAAGTTTTAGGATCGTTGACCTAATTTCACATGGCCAGTGCACCCAGCTGACTTCAAAAGCGTGAGAGTGATGGTATGCTGGAGTTTCTATATGAGGGGTGTGTCTGCTGTACTGAGAAATGATTGTGATAAGAGAGACAGATACCAGCCAAACTGTCGTAGATGTTTAATTTATCAGAGCAGCAGTAAAAATCTCTTTCATAAACAACACCTTGAATGACTGTACACTTGTTTACTTCCAGTGAACATTAGACCCCCAATGAAATGGAACTATAAGGCTATATCAATCCACTTTCCACCATGATTGTTATCAGCGCCATCTGTTCTCTGGTATTTCTGCCAGCTGGTGACTCCAACAGCTGTGCTGTGACTGCCAAACACAGGATGCCACTTAAATCAAAGGCACAGGCTAACATTGGAGTTGTCCAGGAGGAGTTACTGGACTTTGGATCCTCCCAGTTTTCCAAACCAGTTTCTGTGCGGTTGTTGTAGGTTGTATTAATGCCACTGGAGGTCAGCAGAGCACAACCACATTTAAATTAATAAACACAATTTAGTATGAAAGAAATACCAGCTTGTCACACTTTGTAAAGGTGAAAAGTATGCAATCATGAAAGCAGTTCTAGACATTTACATGATTTTTACAGTGCTTGTCCTGTACAGTATACCCTTATCATTATTTTAGTTTAATGCTGCTTCATACTTGATCCGTTATATTTGAGAGGAAAACATCGAACTCTCTGTTTTTCACCAGTGAGATTCAACTTAGAGCCTGTGGGTAAATCAGAACTGCCCTAGCGTGTCATTTTCTAATTAATTAAATAAAACTGAAAAAGAACCCACTGACCTGAAAATTAAACTAATACACTCATGTTTAAGTATGTAATATTTAAACAGCTTGTATTGTGAGTACTTTTAAATTACATTTTCTTCTTCTTTTGGCTGCTCCCTGTAGTGGTCACCACAGCAGATCATCTGCCTCCATCTATCCCTACATCTTCTTCTGTCACACCCATCATCTGCATGTCCTCCTTCACTAAATCCATGAATCTTCTCTGTGGTCTTCCTCCTTTCCTCCAGCCTGGCAGCTCCATCTTCAGCATCCTTTGTTCAGTATATCTATATCTATACCCTCTTCTGCACATATTAAAATCCTCTCAACTTTGTCTCCAAATTGGTTTCACCCGAAACCACTGATTGTAATGACCCACGCCTTCTTTCACCCTTGGCGCATGCGATTGCCATCATTCTAACCAATAGACCAATAGTGGGTCACAACCACCTCCAGGGAACTACACCCAATGGGGTTTAAATACCTGGGTCTCTCCACCTTTTGGTTTAAGAGCTGAAGAAGCTTTTTGGATGAGAGGTGAAATGCCTTCAAGAGACTTAAAGAAGTCCAGTCACCTTTTTTCTAGCTCCAGAGACCTGATTTATGTCCTTCGAGTTTTTACAGTAAATTTCTGGTATGGTGCCTCTGGGAACCTGGACTCTCGGGAGAGTAGCTAGTTAGCTTAGAATGATGGATGCTTGCAGTCCCTATAATATTTGAATGCCTGATTGCTGACAGTAGATTTGGAGGCCTGTAGAAATCACAATTTTGCAGGTAGGGGACTGACATTTTATTTACAGATTCTCATAAGCAAAGCCTGTGATATTCTTTCAAATAGATCAAATCGGGTAAATGGTTTTACAAACATTAGAGCTTAAATATGAAGAACAAACATTTGAATCCAACTTCAGTGTGATATACCCCATCTACTAAATCTAAACTAGCTTTTTCAGAAAGCAAGAGCAAGTTTATATCCAAAGTTTGGGATGAAGTTCACTCTGATTTTTTTTTTTAATTTCCAACAACATTCTCTTGCACTTATCCTGTTCAGGGTCACGGCCCAGTGAAATTCCCCTGTCTGTCAGTGTAAAGAAGTTTAAATTTGCATTTAATCCATGAGATATATTGTTTAGAAAAGCAGAATTTCAGAAGTATGTCTCAGTTTTTCCACATAATAAAGAAATGTAGGTGTAGTAAATTAAAAAAAAATGTCAGTATGACTCTTTGTGCTTAAATTGAAAGAAAAAATGTGTAAAAATACAGAAAAGGCTCTGGTAGCTCACTGACTGAAAAGAAAAATGTTTTTCTTTTTACTGTGGACCCCCCAAAAATGAAATTTCTAGATAAAGACAAAGAAAAAAAAACAAACAGGAATTTTTCTGTCATCTGTTACTTACTTTGGTGTAGAATGAATGAGGAAGGTCATTATCAGTAGGAAATGCTATAAGACTTATTAAAATACAGTTAAAAGTTCAAAATTTAGGCCTTGTCACAGGTGTCAGTCTCCCTGTTAAAACAGCTACAGCTGCTGTGTGAAAATATTCTCCAAAGAAAGTGGAAATTAGTGGGAAGGCAGGCAGTTGTGGCAGATAGCAAAGACTGTCCCTGTTGTGCAGCTTCATTTGTATTTTATCCTCACGGTCGATGCATTGCCTTTGTACAGGATACAAAGTCAATGTATCCTATACATGTCTTTGTATCCTATACTTTGTCTTTGTCTTTTATCTCAGGTCCTAAATTGCTAACAAGTAAAAATTAAATAAATAAGAAAAGAAGAACATTAAGAAAACTAAACTTTTTACTGTGACTGGGCCCACTTGTCTCAACAGTCAGACACTGGCAGTAACATTAAAGCAAAAATAAATAAATACAACAGCAAAATGTTTTCAAAGCAAATCTCAGTAAATTAAATAGTTTTATTAAGCACTTATTGTACTACACTCACATATTTTTCACAGCTGTATTTCACATTCATGATCGCATCTGTCTATTGAGATTTTCTACACTATAATGCAGGCAGGCTCTTGCTCGATATTTCTTTATCTGTCTCTTTTCTGAGTCTCCTGGGAATTTGCAGCCTTCCCTTGGACATTTATTGTTCTCAAAAGCAGGCCAATTGATCTGAATATCTTTATATTAAAGTCTGTATAATAGTCTATTATTCCACTTGCTAACATTTACTACAGTTGAATTGATTCATGTATCCACAGTAGTATTGACTCAAGAGCACTATATGAAGAAAACACTAACAATGCAATGCAGTTTCCATGCATTAAATGTGTTGTTCTTCCCTTGTGTGAACAGATTGTTGTGGAACTGAGTAAACTGAGACCTTTCACGACCTTTCTTTTGATTGGGTATAACAGCCGATTTCTACCTGAACCAGATTTTCAATGAAAACCAAAGTATGTGAAGGGTATTCTCACTCCCAAGGCCTTGGCTCAATGCCTTATTTATGCTCCCTTTCAATGCCAACATTGTGAAAGACTATAGCTGAAGTTAGCTTAGAAATGGAGTGCACTAATGCCAACAAGCGATCCTAACTCCACACAAGGTCAAGGACCAAAAGCTGAGGGATCAGAGGGATCTTAGTTTGCTAGCTTACTGGTACTCCAATCGGCATCTGAAGAGTACTCACTCTGACACATATAGCACAATAGCAGCTTTTCAGAAAAATAATTGAATTCAATTTTATTTATATAGCGCCAAATCACAACAGTCCCCTCAAGGCGCTTTATATTGTAAGATAAAGACCCTACAATAATTACAGAGAAAAGGCAACAGTCGAAACAACCCCCTGGCAGTAAGCACTTGGCAACAGTGGGAAGGAAAAACTCTCTTTTAACAGGAACCTGAACCAGGCTCGGTGAGGGAAAGTCATCTGCTGCGACCAGTTGAGCCTATTGGAACCTATTGGTTGTTTAGCCACTCAGCAGTGACTTCTGTGAAAGAACAGGCCTAATACCCGAGGTTTTCTGTGTGCTAACATGCAAAAAAATAGAACTGAATTCGATGCACACGTTTATTAAAAACAGTGAGCCTGCTTGATTTCAGACTGTCTTTAGGGCATATGATTGTGGACTGACATTAAAGGATATTTAGCAGAGGGGAATTAGAAGACACTTAACTACTTTTGATCTTTGCTGAGGTTCATATTGAACAGCTGTGAGTTCTAAAACCAAAAGGCGCCTGGGACTCTCCACATTTTGGTTTTAGAACTGAAGAACCCCCTTGGATAAGAGATGAAACATCCAGTCGTCTTTTTCAAGCTCTTTCCAGTGAGGACCTGTTGACTGATAATCTACACAGACACATCTAATGGTTCTGAACTTTAGAGTTTTGTTTTCAGAGTTTATGCAAACATAGTTGAAACTCCATGAAATAGGCTGCAGTATGTTTTTGCAGGTCGTGTAACTGTACACATTATTATAAATTACTCATCCGTGACACAGGCATGTGTCATTAAGGCAGGTGAGCCTTTGAAAACACTGATGAACTTTCAGGTTACTGGACATGAGGCAGTTTGATGTGGAACCAGTAGAAAGAATCCATAATTAAAAGCAATGGATGGTTTCCATAACACTGCTTTCCAGAAAGCTATTTAGTGGTTAACAACACGTGTGTGTGTGTGTATGTGTGTGTGTGTGTGTGTGTGTGTGTGTGTGTGTGTGTGTGTGTGATATAGAGAGATTTTTATTCATTTATGTCATGAACTGAATTTCGTGTGATGTCCGTGGAACAAATCCCCACACCCCACCACCAGCTTCTTCTTTGTGGTATCTGCATCAAGGACCAGAACCAAAAAACGCGCCACGTTACACGCGCGCTGCGTCAGGAGGCTGCTTGGAGAGATGAGGCGCACTGACAAAACCTCAGAGCAACACAACAACCTCTTGAAGAACTCTGTCACCTTGGCACACAGTAACATCTTTTGCTGTTTTTGCTTTATTTCGCAGAAAATCTGCGCATGGAGCTAAATCCAAAACATTTCTTTCCATGAGGCGAATCATTTCGATGTAATGACTTAAACATCCGTGAGGATAAAAGTTAAAATGTCTGGCGAATTCATCGAGACTGCTTATGAAGGCTCAGCAGGGATTGTCTGTGCCGCGTCCTTTAACTTGAGCTATGTTTTCAACACAACCAACAGCTCATATGAGGACTACCTTCACCTGTCAGGCTCTCAGAAAACTGAAACTGTAGGAGATGGAGCCGCTGTTGTTAGGATTATTATCTCAATCATTTACTCTCTTGTTTGCGCGCTGGGTCTGGTCGGAAACCTGCTGGTCTTATACCTAATGAAGTCTAAACATGTGTGGAAAAAATCCTCCATCAACCTTTTCGTAACTAGTTTGGCACTGACTGACTTCCAGTTCGTTCTGACTCTGCCCTTTTGGGCGGTGGAAAACGCGCTGGACTTTACTTGGCTTTTCGGTAAATCTATGTGCAAGATAGTTTCCTATGTGACAGCTATGAACATGTACGCCAGCGTTTTTTTTCTGACTGCTATGAGCGTGGCGAGGTACTGGTCCCTCGCGTCTGCCCTCAAAGGCAGGCGGCGGCGGGCGCACTGCTGCTCCGCGCGGTGCATCACCGTATTCATCTGGGTTTCCGCCGTGTTCGCCGCTCTGCCGCACGCCTTTTTCTCCACTACAGTGACAGTTTCCAGTGAGGACCTGTGCCTCGTCAAATTCCCGGAAACCAACGGATCCGCGCAGTTTTGGTTTGCGCTCTATCACTCTCAGAAAGTGCTGCTCGGCTTTGTGGTGCCTCTGGGCATCATCTCAGCCTGCTACCTGCTCCTTTTGCGCTTCATCACCTCCAAAAACAGCAACACTTCGAGCGCCAAGCGACGCGCCAAAGTCACAAAGTCTGTCACCATCGTGGTCTTGTCCTTTTTCCTCTGCTGGCTGCCCAACCAAGCGCTGACAGCCTGGGGCATCCTCGTAAAACTCAACGCGGTTCACTTCAGTTACGAGTACTACACCATGCAAGAGTACGTGTTTCCCGTGTCCGTGTGCTTAGCTCACTCCAACAGCTGCCTGAATCCCATCCTGTACTGTCTGATGAGGCGGGAGTTCAGAAAAGCGCTGAAAAAACTCTTCTGGAGGATGACATCGTCGACTCTGACCACTTTAAGACCGATCACAGCCACTACAAAGCCGGAGGCGGACGAGCAAGGGCAGGTCCTGGTCCCCGTCTGCGCGCCCGAAGAGCCCGCGGTGGTGTTCTACCCTCCGGGGGCAGTGATTTACAATGACAGACGAGACCTACCCCAAAACAGCACTTAATCTAAGGTTCGGCGGACGTGTTTTAAATCCTCTGTGATGTATTCACACACATCTAAATTAAGCCTCATTTTGGCTCACAGCTGTCAAAGGCTCCTGTAGCCGTTCAAGTTGGAAGAAGGAAAGCGTCAAACTGAAGCATACCCGTCGGTGATCGCTAATGACTCATGCTTCTCCACAGAAATGCTACTTTGGCCTCATCATGTTTGAGATTTCAAAGCCAACTTACTGCAGTAAATTTCACTTATGTGTAAGGAAACGTGCGCATTTTAATAAGGTCTCCAAAACTACTAAATGCGCAAGTAAAGTGCATCACCAAATTGCGAGACGCTTGCTTATCTTTGCTCGGTCCTTATCTTGAATGACATTTAGTTGTTAAATGCCACTATAATGTCAGGCATCATGTTACAGTGAATATGTCTCACAGACCTGCGCTGATTGTCGGCTGCATCTGGAGGGGAAAAGCTTCCACAGCAGAGGGTTCCGTGGGATGATGTTTTGGTCTGTGGGATTGTGAGAGGATAAGTTTGATTAATGTATCTGGAGGAGAGGTCATTGTAAATATGTGCAGCAGACAATGCACATTTTTAAATACATTTGTCAGTGTTGCAGAATTTCCTTTTAATTAGTTTAACAGACTTTTTAAAAAACACTTTGCTGGATTTTGCAATAAGATGAATGAATAAAATGTGCGTTTGAAAGCGTCCTAATTATAAACTCTGTTCTTTCCCATTTAAAATGTACATGTATACATTTAAATGCCAAGATGAGAGTGATCAAATGTACAATGACTCCTTTAATAAACACCACCCCACACAAACCCAACAGACTGACTGTCTACAACAGATTGGCGCAAGCAGTCATTTACTCACATCAGTGACTTTTAATAGACCGAGAGCAAAGTTCTCACTAAATATAAATAGAGTTAAACAGCAGTGATGGGCCCACTCTCCGCACTTTTAGACTGGCTAACACAGTGTGTGCAGAATAAAATCTTTGCTGAAAAGCCATTTAAATGTTCACACTGAACAAAAATAAATAAATAAATAAGGATTCAATAACCCACTTTAAACAATCCTGTTATAAAGACTCATTTAGTTAATATGCTTTCAGTCCATTGTCTGTTCAAACTGTGAGAAAAAAAGAAAAGAAAAACGGTGACAGAAAAAAGAAGCAAATTAAAAAAAAAAATACTAACAGTTGTCTCACAAACCAACAGACAAGATTAGCCTAGGCTAATCTAATTAGAAATAAATCCCAAAAAGCTCCAGGACCTGGGTTTTAAATTAGTACACCAGAGAGATGATTCATGTGGGTATTTAATATGGAAACCACAGTGCACACACACACACACACACATATGAATGGAACACAGAAAGTAAGCAAAAGTCCCTTTGATGGAAGAAAAAACAGCGAGACTTGAATCAAAATCGTGATTAGAAATGTAAATGTAATAGCGTGCATTGCTCAGAAGGTGAGCTAATATCTCCTTCCATGGGGTTGGATATAAAAGACACTGATTCAAACATGATTAGATAACGTGGGAAAGCTTTTTTGTTGTGGACTCCAGTGATTTTTTCAAGTTAATTCTGTATGAAAATACAAACCATGCATCCATCTATGCATCCATCCATCCTCTTCTGCTTATCCTGTTCAGGGTCACGGGGAGATGGAATAAATCCCAGCTGAAAATACAAACCCAATTGCAAAAAGTTGGGACAGACCCATGTTTACCTCTGTGTAGCATCACCTCTTCTTTTAGCAAGATTCCGTAAACATCTGGGAACTGAGGAGACCAGCTGCTGGACTTCTGGGAGAGGAACGTTGTCCCAGTTGTGTCTGGTATAAGAATCTGGACTCTTATACTATGAAGCCATGCTGTTATAATAGAAGCAATATGTTGTTTAGCATTGTCTTGCTGAAATATGCAAGGAGTAAAAGGTGTCTGGATGGGACCATATGTTGCTCTAAAACCTGTATATACCTCTCAGCATTGATGTTGCCTTTCCAGATGTGCAAGCTGCCAATTCAGTTCAATTCAATTCAATTCAATTCAATTCAATTCAATTCAATTCAATTCAATTCAATTCAATTCAATTCAATTCAATTCAATTCAATTCAATTCAATTCAATTCAATTCACATAGCACCAAATCACAACAACAATTGCCTCAATTGAATTGAATTGAATTTTCTTCTGAAGAGTGTTGCACTTTGCTTTGGTCTATTTTAAATGATCATGGCTCAGAAAGGACAGCTGCTTTTCTGGATCATCTTCACACATGGCGTCTTCTTTACATGATAGAACTTGAACTGCATTTGTGGATGAAACAGACAGTGATTTCTGGAAGTGTTTCTGAGCCCATGCAATGATTTCCATGACAGAATCATTCCTGCTGTTAATGCAGTGCTGACTGAAGGACATCCAGTGTTGATTTTTCAGCCTTGTCCATTGTGCACAGATTTCTCCAGATTCTCTGAATCTATTTGATGACACTATGTGCTGTAGATGATTAGACATTCTAAATGGTTGGTTCAGGAACTGTTTTGTGATTTGCACATGCATTTTCTTTTTGTTTGTTTGTTTGTTTTTTGCAGATTGGTTAGCCTTTCCCCATGTCTACTTATGAGAAACTCTGCCTAAGGTGCTCTTTTTATACTCAATCATGTTACTGACCTGTTGCTACATTAACCTAATTAGTGGCAAAATGTTCCCCCAGCTGTTTCTTTTTTGCACCACATTTGTTTCCCAACTTTTTTGAGCCATCAAATTCAAAATGGCCAAATATTTTACTTGAGATCATTTTTCTTAGTTCAAACATTTGATGTTTTCTATATAAAACATGTGTTTATGAGATTTGCAAATCATTGCATTCTGAGTTTATTTAATTTTACACAGCATCCCATCTGTTTTTGGAAATGGGTTTGTACATTTAAAGTGTCAAGTTTTAGGGATACACATATCAAAAATCTGTGAAATGTTGGTATTTATGATGGTTTCAAATGTAGTAACTGTCTTAGTATTTTCGGTTAATACCAGAAAAGTGTCTTCTTACAAAGTTTGGAGGCAGAAGCAGATATAAAAAAAACAAAGATCAGAGGGGAAAATGTAAGAGTGAGCCAGTAAAAAAATAATGTAAATGAGCCAACACACACTTCTCAGTTTTCATTCATTATGCACATGATTTCTTCAGATAGCTTTCAACTGGGAAGTCTTGACAGACTGTAAAATACTTCATGTTCTGCTGTTGTTTTCCACCACAGAAAATAAATAAACTCTCTTGTTAAAGTGTTTAAAAGTTCAGCTTTTTCAGGTGTTTTTTTTTCTCCTTTTAATTAATATCCTTTTATGCACATATGGACAAACAAAACAACTGTTGGGGTGGCAGTAGCGCAGTGGGTAGGTGCTCACGGCGCAACCGGAGGGTCGCTGGTTTGAATCCTCGTCTGAGCGCATGCTGTCATTGTGTCCCTGGGCAAGACACTTAACCCACATTGCCTAAGTGTGAATGTGTTTGGTGGTGGTCAGAGGGGCCGTAGGCGCAAATTGGCAGCCACGCTTCTGTCAGATTGCCCCAGGGCAGTTGTGGCTTCATTAGTACCTTATCACAACCAAGTATGATTGAGGTGTGAATGAATGGTGCTTGACATTGTAAAGCGTCTTTGGGTACCTTGAAAAGTGCTATATTAAACCAACACATAATTAGCTGTAGCTGCTGGGTGTGGGTTTTCTGTTTTATTTGTCATTTGAAAAGTGTGATTTGTGAACAACAATTTTACAGCTTGTTTGACTCTAGCCTTCTTGGGTTTGCAGTAATTAACATGAACAATGTTTTCTTTAAATACTCAAAAGGACATTAATGTGTTGACATTGTGCTGTTCATAACATAGGTTGGTGTCTTCCAGCTGTTCCTTAGTTATGATGTTGAATCATGGCCATAAAATTATTGGTGCACAATATTATGTTACAGTTGCCTTTGACTCATTGATATAAAATTTTGTTACCTCTTAGGCTGATCTTTTTATACATTTGTGTGATATTTTGTCACAATTGCCATATGAATACTTATTGCTAAAATTCTCTAATTTCTTTGTATGGAAATCACCATGATTACTAAAATCATCCTTGAGTCACAGGTCTTGAGTCTGTTAAAGTGAGAAAAATCACCCCAGGGTGAAATATTGCATTAAGAAATTGGGACATAACTGTAGACAGGCAAAATGTGACAAAATTTGATTTCTAATGTTGCAGCTGTAAATTTAACACTCACTGTTGCCTGGTAGAATGAAAAATGTGTAATCCTTAAATGGATAGTTTGTCATAAAAAAATTCTATTTAAAAAAAATGGGGGAAACACAGTGTGTCTCAATAAAGTTAACTATGGAAAAGCAGCTGATTTGGTCGGTAGATTAAAAAAAGAAAGAAAACAGTTAAGGGGTGTCCACCAGGGGCGATTCTAGGATTAAACCTTTAAGGGGGCTCAGCCCCCATTCATAATGTCATGCATAAAATGTCTTTCAATTAATACACTGCTCAAAAAAACAAAGGGAACACTCAAATAACACATCCTAGATCTGAATGAATGAAATATTCTCATTGAATACTTTGTTCTGTACAAAGTTGAATGTGCTGACAACAAAATCACACAAAAATCATCAATGGAAATCAAATTTATTAACCAATGGAGGTCTGGATTTGGAGTCACACACAAAATTAAAGTGGAAAAACACACTACAGGCTGATCCAACTTTGATGTAATGTCCTTAAAACAAGTCAAAATGAGGCTCAGTATTGTGTGTGGCCTCCACGTGACCTCCCTACAACCCCTGGGCATGCTCCTGATGAGGTGGCGGATGGTCTCCTGAGGGATCTCCTCCCAGACCTGGACTAAAGCATCCGCCAACTCCTGAACAGTCTGTGGTGCAACGTGACGTTGGTGGATGGAGCGAGACATGATGTCCCAGATGTGCTTCAATGTCTTCATCTTGCAGGAACTGCTGACACACTCCAGCCACATGAGGTCTAGCATTGTCCTGCATTAGGAGGAACCCAGGGCCAACCGCACCAGCATATGGTCTCACAAGGGGTCTGAGGATCTCATCTTGGTACCTAATGGCAGTCATGCTACCTCTGGCGAGCACATGGAGGGCCATGCGGTACTCCAAATACATGCCACCCCACACCATTACTGACCCACTGCCACACCGGTCATATTGAAGGATGTTGCAAGCAGCAGATCGCTCTCCATGGCATCTCCAGACTCTGTCACGTCTGTCACATGTGCTCAGTGTGAACCTGCTTTCATCTGTGAAGAGCACAGGGTGCCAGTGGTGAATTTGCCAATCCTGGTGTTCTCTGGCGAATGCCAAGCGTCCTGCACTGTGTTGGGCTGTGAGCACAACCCCCATCTGTGGACGTCGGGCCCTCATACCATCCTCATGGAGTCGGTTTCTAACCGTTTGTGCAGACACATGCACATTTGTGGCCTGCTGGAGGTCATTTTTCAGGGCTCTGGCAGTGCTCCTCCTGTTCCTCCTTGCACAAAGGCGGAGGTAGCGGTCCTGCTGCTGGGTTGTTGCCCTCCTACGGCCTCCTCCACGTCTCCTGGTGTACTGGCCCATCTCCTGGTAGCGCCTCCAGCCTCTGGACACTACGCTGACAGACACAGCAAACCTTCTTGCCACAGCTCGCGTTGATGTGCCATCCTGGATGAGCTGCACTACCTGAGCCACTTGTGTGGATTGTAGAGTCCGTCTCATGCTACCACGAGTGTGAAAGCATCACCAACATCCAAAAGTGACCAAAACATCAGCCAGAAAGCATAGGTATTGAGAAGTGGTCTGTGGTCCCCACCTGCAGAACCACTCCTTTATTGAGTGTGTCTTGCTAATTGCCAATAATTTCCACCTGTTGTCTATTCCATTTGCACAACAGCATGTGAAATTGATTGTCAATCAGTGTTGCTTCCTAAGTGAACAGTTTGATTTCACAGAAGTTTGATTTACTTGGAGTTATATTGTGTTGTTTAAGTGTTCCCTTTATTTTTTGAGCAGTGTATCAGTGGAATATGCTGCATGCAAGCATATTCAGTCTTTTACAATTCTCAATTCAACAAAGTACAGATTACAATGTTACCTTCAAAAGCAATCTAATTAGTTGGATGACCTATTGTTGCGACTCTGAATAATTCAGAATGGCCACTTAGGCCGCAACTGAGCCACAAAGATTCAGTTGTGTTGATCAGGATTTTCCAAATTAAGAGGAGAAACAGCATTGTTTCAATGTTTTTTCAGTCTCTCAACCAGATAAAGGCAGTCCACTTTACTTTAAGCAGTTAAAGTAGCATTATTCAGCATTAAAGTGTTCAAATTCATACAAACCTGCTTTTTATTGTGCAGATCAACACAGGATATGAGGTATCTATATCCAAGAGTGGAGAACAGATTTCATTTCAGTGCAGTGGCAACCATCCATTCATGTCACTCATATTTAGAGTGATATGAATCCTGTTAAAGGCCACCATTCATATCAGGTAATATAGTCTCAATCATCAATGAATGTGAGGCAAAGAGAAGCTACCGTGGGTTTTATAACTTTTGTTGAGTCTCTCTTTCTCAGCCTCTCTAGCCTCCTCGTTCAATCTTTGTGCTTTGTGTCACCAAAAGGTAAATGTAACAGTGAACCAGATTTTACAACCCAATAAAAGGCTGATTTATATAACTTTATAAACAGTATTCTGATTGAATGTGGGCTGCTGCTGGCCATTGACAGGTTACATCCTTCTGGCTGTTTTGAGCTCTGCTGCACTGTAAACAAACACTGAAGCCCAGTTCAACCAGAGTAGGAACAGGAAACTAATAAAGTACATCAGCTCCTTGGCTGGTGGCAGCAGACTTACAATCTCTAGTAGGCTGGCCTACATTAGCTAACACTTTTGATGCAAACAAATATTCATAAGTAAACACTTTCTAGTGTGAGCAATGATCCTGCGTTATCAGAATAATTTGCACTGTTCCTTGCTAAAGTTTCTTATGTCACACACTTGACTGGTACTGTATCACTTTGTCACTGATGGTTGCTCACTAGTGGACATTTTAGACTCTTGTTGCCAAAGCAACCCTGTAGTATTTATTATCATGTCATGTGTCAATTTATGGTATCGAGTGCTCTCACTGGCTTCGCTTTATGGTGAAATTATTGTTCAGCAGTGGCAGCATGCTGGCAGTCCGTGGGTGGCCCGTCTACCTGCCGAGAGCATCTGTTGTCAATGGAGACAGTGTACAAAGTATGTGGCACAACCAGTCTGTGGTCTAATCTTGCTTCTGCTATTGTTGGTCCACCTGCCAGCCATGGAAAAGATCAGGGTTATAACATACAAAGAGCTGAAGTGAAACTGAGTCTTAAAAACGATGAAAAATTTTAATGCAAGCAGCAATGAGGGCGCCAAGCAGCGAGACGCAACAGTTGCTAGGAAACAAGTTGTGAGAATAGCAAGGAAGAGGTGTTAAGATCTGCCAAAAAGTCTTATGGTAAAACATACTTCTGTAAATTACAAGGGTGGAAGGACACCAAATTCCACGTGCGTCCTCAGGGAGGAGTCCAAAAGACTGCGGTTAAGTTTGGTCTTGATAGGCAAAGGCACTCACTTCCTTTTTGGTGCCATCAAATTTAATTAAGTGTTGTGGGCAAATGCTTCTGCAAACCAAAATGAAATATGATAACTTTTGTGAGGCTTGCCCTGAACAGACCAAGTTTGGTTTTTAAGGTTAAATGTATAAGCTAAGTTCTTGTTTGGCAACTTTACCGCCAATTTTGATTGGCTTTGATGAGCCAATCAAAATCCAACCAATAACTTCTGTGAGGCTTGGCCTGAAGATGATCACTTTTGGTGAACACTGGACAAACTTTATCACTGTAACTGTATCACTCATTTACCAAACAGCATAAATAGTTGCCTGTAGCGGGTTATGTACATGTAGTGTGGAATCTGAATCCTCACCAAGCCCCCATTTAAGGATAATGATTACAGTCTTAAAACTTTGGCCTGCAGCGCCAAAAATAAAAGCTAAAGAAGATATCCGTGTCAGCCAAAAGGGACCATTTTTACGATCCATCAGAGCAGAGAAACATAAAAAATTATATAATTATCAGTAAAATGAGGCAAAATGAAAATTGGAGATGTTATAATCATATAATGAAGAATCTTTATTTATTAAAACAATATCATTAAGCAAAATCATTCCACATATCTGATGAAGAGGACGATAAAGATGCAGCCTAGCAGAGACATGGTTGAGGCTGAGAGGACCACCACGATCACGCTTCCAGCCGCGTTGACCAGAGCACCGAGCCCCAGGCCGACAATGATCTGAGCCAGCTGGACCATGCAAGTGAGGGCGGCACAGTCCATCCCCGTGCCTCGAGGACTTTTATTGCTTCCGTGCAGCTTCAGTTGTTCCTGAAAGCACAGGAGGCTGCATGTTATTAGAGAAGAGGAGGATGAGGGGGAGAGGAAAACAAGAGAGCAATATGTGAAGACATCAATTTCAGTTTGATCAGAGAGGCCGTGCCAAAAAAAACAACCACCCTAGACACACAGCTGGGCAAACAGACAGCTCTGAGAATATTAAGAAACTACTTCATAAAGCTACATAAGCTTTTTTTCAGTTTCTCCTTAATGTGCAAGTCGAATTCCATCATGCTCTCACCTGCTTCAGTTTGATGAGGTATTGACTGACCATGACAGAAAAAAAAAAAACCCATTCATTTTTGACATTGACAGCTATGTTTTATAGATGAAGTATATAAACTTGTTTGAGAATGTTGCAGCAATACTATAACCGGTATTAAAACATTAATGTGGTCACTGTTATCCAGAAAGCTTAAACTGACACTGAATATCAGGCCTTCTGTTGTTTTCTGCTGTTTTCTGCTGCAGACTTCTGATATTTAAAAGCAGTTATTAACCCGAACAGTGAATTTTAATTTTACAATTAACTTGTATATGTGGTAAAGAGCAGCCTCCAGTGTTGTGAGCACAATAAACTGTGATCTAACAACGACATAATTTCAAATTTACTGTAAAATCCGAGCGCCTGTGTACTTGACTGACCATTTCTATTCTATTCTAATATATTTAAATAATTAGTTCCTTATTTTTGATATACAGGCCCCTGGAGTACCATGGTATTAGACTGCAATAATCAGTCTTTAGTTCTACACGTGACAATATTAATGAATAAATAATGCCTTCTGTGGTTCTGGAGTTCCCCATGAATATCTCTGGTTTGGGTTCAGACTTTAAATAGTGTTACAGAAAGCCACAAGAAGGAGTAGACCTAGTTGGATTATGGGATTAATAGTTGGGACTTTAGGGAGGCTTTAAAGTGGCTCATTCTTTATCAGTCTTTTGTAAATCCCTCAACTTTAATGAAGTGAAGTGCTCTGCAAAAGAAATTTTTTTATCATTTGCATCCAAGCAGCCAGGCCTTCTTGTAATCTTGGCCTTCTTGAGCAAAAGTTCTCCAGGCTTTATGGAGGTCTTTAGAAGTTTTTCACTGGACACTTGCTGATTTTTCACTCATTTTCTGTCCAGTCTTTGTACCTGACCATTTTCAGAGGAATGATTTTTTTAAGCCACTTAACACTAACCTATGAATTTTTCAAGCATAAAAAAGGACCTAGAAAGAACCAGTGTTAAACTGTATTTTTAGACACTTTGTTACTATAACAAAAGTACATCATTTGCTCTTCAGTTGAATTAATGAAAAATGCCAACACAGTTTGGCAAGCATAAAACTGTATTTTTGCAACAACAAGGTGATTCTCAAAGCGATATCAGCAGTAAACTTCTCTGCATGCTGTGCAAAAAAATCTGAGGAAACTGGACAAGTAGCAGACTAAGGAAGAAGTGGCAGGCTTAAACAAACACTACCCACAGCAGCAGATAAAGATGGTCTGAAAGTCATGTCCTTAAGAAATAGGACAAAATTCAGCAAAGACCTAATACAGGACCTAAAAGATGCATCTGGCCCTTCAGCTGATCCATCTACTGTTTGATGAAGCCTCATCAGAAATGGACTCAGTTGAAGGGTGGCTGTCAAGAAGCCATTCTCAAGGACGGGAAACAGGGAGAAAAGGCTGAGGTGTGCCAAATTACACAACAGCTGGATTGAAAATCAGCAGCAACAGGTCTGATGAGGTGATGAATCAAAATTTGAAATTTTTGGTTCAAATAAAGTCGTCACTATGTACAGAGGAGGCCAGGAGAGAGGTACAACAGCCTGTCAGACACTGTCAGTCAAGAACGGACTTCCTCACACCTCAGCATTATTGAAGCAGTGTGAGGTCAGAACAGAACAAAACGCAGCCACCATCCAAGGAAGAGTTTTAAGTGTCCTTCAAGAAGCCTGGAGAACTATTCCTGAAGACGACGTAAAGAACTGACAAGAAAGCTGCCAGTCAGAGTTCAGGCCATGTTTGAGAATAAGGGCGTTCGTTATTGACTTTCAAGCTTATTAGAATTTTATGAGCTCTATTTTGGCCTTATGTGCTGTATGTCCATGTATGTTTGTGTGTTTCAGTAAACTGCTGCACCTACTGTATTTCACATTTTCCTACCAAAATGTGAAGAAATGAGGGGTGGACTTTTGCACAGTAATAATTCATCTTAGCCTCAAATGTCGATCTGAATCATGATGAAAGGTGTGAGACGGTTTTTGGATTAATCCATTTTAGGTTGCTTTAATTATAATCTGCAGTTAATTTTCTTGATTAATTGCATGTCAATAAAATTGTGCCTGTTAAAATTTCACAGAAAGACACATTATGGCTTCATTTGTTTCCTTCCCCAAACCCAAAGACATACTGCTTACTATTGAAAAAAGGACAAAAGAAGATTATTCTTTTGTAGTGTGGGGTTATTATTTTCCAGCAAACTGCAGCATTTTTGTTTTGTCTGATTGGCCACAGGGATCTCATTAATAAATGTTGTCGCAATGCTTGGATGCTTTGTTTACAGTTCTGTAAATGCATGATTTAGTCCTCATAAATCATAAAGCATCAAAATTCCAGCGCACAGCAAAGCTCTCAGGGTTGAGTTCATTTCTTACAAGCTGTAAGGAATAAGTGTGTTTCACACTGACTTTTCCTGGGTCAGTAAAATTCATATTAGAAGTAAAAATTATCATCTGCAATATGCAACTTGTGTTCATTCAAGAGCCATGTTATCATTTTAAACTGAGAAAAACCTGAACAAATCCATACTGATTAAGTGTTTCTTCTGCCAGTCTATTACTGTACCTCCTCTTCACGTTGATACTCTGCTATCAGGTTGAATGGGATGGTGTAGAGCGTGCTGGACATGACACCAAACACGCTGCAGAGGACGAGCGTTGCTACGACGTTGGGGAAAAGGCCAATCAGGCTGGTGCCCAAGCCAAACACAAAGTAACCCATAAAATATAATCCTTTTAGCCCGATATATGAGAGGAGGAATCGCTGGACATCTGAAAGACATGCAAAAATATGGTTACAATTACTCAAGAATCAACAAACCAGCATGAGGTGTATTGAGTCAGGAAAGATAATTATATAACCATTAGATTAAGGTACAGTAGATTTACTAAAAAAACAAAAAACAAAAAAAAAAAACCCCAAAACAAAACCCTGTGCATATAATTGGCCAGGCCATCTTTTAATTCCCAGAAGCCAAGGCCCCTTCTCACCAACTAACAATGATACAGTGTTCAAAATAACACAGCTTAGCATGCCATGGCATATATAAAGTGTGCTGAGAGAGTACAATCCCAGTGCAAAAGCATTAATTGCCCACTGTTATCCATTTCCGCCTGCCACTCCTACTCTCTCACGTGACTTGTTCCTCAAGCAGCACAGCCACTTACATGAGTAGAGAGCAGAGGACACTGCATTGATGCACAATCCCCAGCAGCCAATTTCGACTCCCCTCTCATATGTGGCATAGGCAGCAGAGCTGTGATTGGCATATGGATTCCCCTTGTAAACAATCTGAAAAGAGAGGACAGTTACTAAAGAAGAGAGTGAGAATGTATAGCACTATTTCCAGGACAAAAAAACATCATGAAAAGTGGAGGAAACCTGAACATAAAGCTTCAGTAACGTGTATTAGATTAGATTAGGTAGTGGCCACCTTCTTTTTAAATCACGCTTTTATCTTTTATTTTCTTTATATAATTGCCAGTAGCCCCGTCTGAGCAGGGCGCCTGACTATGCATTTCTTATCCCTGATAAGGAATAAGCCTGCAATCTTAGATAAGTTGGTGCATCTGTGTTTAATGAAGCGAGGCAGCATCATGGTGTGAAGAGCATTCTTTGATCAGCATTCACACTATGGCACATGTCAACAGAAGACTGCACACGACAACTCACTACACATCCCTTCACTCTCCATCTGCCTCCGCACAAAAAGCGAGCTTTGTGCAGCTTGAATGCAGATACATGCTGTAGTGTGTTGCACTGTGTCTCTGATGTTATTGCTTTAAATGTATAATGTTGCCTCATTTGAATGGAAGTCAAATGCAAAAACAAAAACAAATGTAATTTTCATTTAATCGGTTGATTACTTCTCTTAAAGACTAAAGTGATATACTTAAACCAAGCGGGGGGGGGGTAATCAAGGCTTCATTCACAGACACCCAAAAAAACAGGACCTCAGAAACCAGTGGGTGAAGTCACTGTAGCTACATCCATCTTTTATAAATCTGCAAAGTTGGGACATTAGCTGGTTTCTAGAAGTCAGCTCAGCTAACTGAAGGAGACCTCTTTGATTTTTGTGTGCCTTTTATAGCATTTTAAGTGCAAATATAACACGGCTTGCTGTGCGGTTAATTGTACTAACATCCAGCCCAAGACATCTGCTCTGAGGTTTTATAGGTACAGCTTATGGCTGCAGTTGTCGAGCAACAGCTGCTATTTTAGCACTCCACCCTCTCATCCAAAACACTATGATGGTGATAACTGCGATACTAAACTCAAGGCGGTAGAAAAACAGACCTTTTCTCATCTATTTCATGAGACAGATGCGTAGGAGAGGACACGAACTGATCCAACAAACCTTTATTAAAGGTCTAAAAATGAATCTGACACAAATGAGGTGAAACAAAGGGAGCAGTGATGGTATCGTGTAAAATGTGACCTTTACGCAGTCACAGATGCCTTAGTTTTTTAATTAAGAACATTGATTGGTTACTTTTTGAAAATCTTAAAAGCCCACATGCAGACACATGCAAATCAATACCTGTCCCATAAAATCAGTAAAGAAGAGCATATTGCAGAGAAACGCGGTCCATCCCAGCAGGTGACTGACACACAGACAGCGGTAGTGACTCGGCATATTGACAATAGCTTTTATCAGCAACCTGAACGTCATCCTCTTCTGGTCCTGCGAATACACAAAAACATCACAGACATCAGCGCCAGCAGCTAAAACACTGACAGGAAAAAAATCCTCTTAGAGTGCTCATTAGTCTGCTGGTGTTTCAGTACTAGTGATGCTTGAGCTCATGAATGGCAACACTTCAAAAGAGTCTACAATTAAAAAAACATGCATGCCCCATAAAGGGCCGTAATTAGATTGAATGCATGCTCCTTAGTAGGAGCATAAGGGACTCCTATTAAGGAGCTGGTTTTAGGACTACAGATAGGAGATGATTAAAGAGAAAGGAAGGCTTGAAAAGAAAGAAAAAACAAATATGCTCTTTGGAAAATTGATCTCTTATTAGTTTTCTAGTATAGCAGTTCTTTCAGCATCTTTTTACCTTTCTAACATAATGAGAGGGGGAAAAACCATGCATTTAAAATATCACTCTGCAAAACAACAATGGAAAGCTGACTCAACATGAGAATGAAGAGGATTATTCAAGCAAAAGCTTGACATTTCAGCGATAATTAATCAAACATCTTTCAATTAAAGCTGTAAAAGTGAGTTTGAACAGGATGATGAGACCAATCTCTGAAATTCTAAAGTCTCAGATCGCATCAGTCAAATATGTAAATATGGAAAATCTTTGGAAAGTCTGGATATACTTTAAATGCAGGAAGTTATAATGTTAATAATAGTTATAATGTTAATGTCAGCCTTACTATATATTTATGGAGAACTTGAAGGATTCAGATATCGAGGTATTCCTGCATGTCAGTGGCCTCTCAGATCATGCTGGGATAATGTAGTATGTCAGGATTTATAGAAACTTGTGCCAGCTGTTGGGCTGCTGTCATGACGCAAAAGAGGGACAAACCAAATACTAGTACTTACTGATATTCATGTATTACAGAGCTTCAAAAGTCAGTAAAGCAGGAATAGTAAGATGTCAGGTATATATCAATAGTCTTTGAACAAGTCGAAGAATAAATACTGTTGGGATATTTCAATATTTCATCTGCAGATCATACCCTGGCTAACCATTTGAAGCTCAAAACGCTCCATAGCAACTTCAAATTTGGACTACTTTTATTATGTCTCTGTACTCAGTATTTCAATCATGGAAATTCAGTAAAATAACTGCACCCTGAAAGACATTTTATGCACATCACACACCTCTTTGTTTGGCTGTTTGGCGCTTGAGGTCACTGAATTGGCTTCTCCCAGGGCTGAGAAAGACCTGGGCCTGAGATCTGTAACAGGTGCAGGGGCTACAGGAGAGACAGGCTCCTTAACCAGTGCTCCGTAACCACTGCTGTGAGAGCCCAGAAGGTGAAGAGCACTAGATGATGAGGAATCAGATGTAGATGGGGCCTTGCCCAGAGGTTGCTCTGGAATACTGAAGAGGTGCACAGTGAGGAAGATGCCCCAAGTCAGTGCTGAGAAGAAATAGATGACCTGGTACTCAGATCCAAGGAGCTGACCCATCACGGAATGGCCCCAATCCATAGCTCCCACCAGGTAACCACATGCTCCTCCCAGGCCTGGTGTAGAGAGAAGCAAAGATTAAAACAATCTGCAGATCCATGAATTCTTCTAGAAGCACAGCTGAGAGCAGTGAGAGGTAAACAGGAGGAAACAAATGTAAGAGTTCTCTTTGGGAACTGTATTAAATATATACTGTAGCGCTAATGCCAAGTAGAGTGGCAACAGATGAAATAACTATTCTCAACCACTTGGGGGCAGGATTTTTTAAAACTGATATGGCATTGTGAGTCAGCTTTAAGCTCTGTTGTAGCTTCATAATACTGAAGTATGCTTAAGTATCTTCAATAAATGACTCCATGATACCTTTGACAGGAGAGCTAAGCAGTAAGCTAAAGCTCACTCTGTAAAGTTAAATCCCTTTCACATCAGCTGCTTTTGCATTATCATCTGATGTATTTTGTCATGTAGGCAGTGGAGTCTTATTTTAACCTCTGGCATCCAGGGTCTTCTGTTCTCTTTGCTGTTGAAGTGTGTGGTGACATCATGTCAAGATCTAAAAAGCTCTATCTGATCTTTTACTCAAGCTAAAAAGCTCAGAAAAACAGGATTGTTGTTGATTATTATCTACGAGAGTTGTACATTTCAGACCAGTTTATCCAAATTCAAATCAAGAGCATTCAGTTTTATACAAGAAGAGGACTATGAGTATCCAAAAATCATCCCAGGATCTACGGGTAATTCTTACATCTGTTGGTATGAAAGGAACAGACAGTTTAAATTTGATTCTATTGAAAGGGTGCAAGGAAAAACCCTTTGCTGTTCAAAAAGAACATTTTGGTAAGACTACCAATGAACATGCCTACAAACTCCAGGCCTTTTGGAATAATGCGCTTTGAGTGGACAAATCACTTGACTGAGTTGTTTGGCTGTGGTAATGGTAGGCGTGTCTTGCAGCAACCAGTAACAGTAACAGTAAATGTTCCAGCTCATGGTTGCTTCAGTGCCCGAGGGGCAGGCCTGGTTGCAGTGTTTGGTTCAACTATGAATTTTGCATCAGATCAAAAAATGAAGAATCGCTCAAAATGCAAAATTTTGGCCCAGTTAAGGCCCAGATTTAAGTCCCACTGAAATGTTCGGACGGGATTTGAAATGGGAAGCACATGAAAGACAACCCACAAAAATCCTGCAACCAAAGGAATTTTGCTTGGAGAAGTAGTCAAAAGAAACATGATACAAAAACCAGTTTTTACTAACAGAAGCAATGCTAGCTTCTAATGCCAGGAATAAACTTAGTTTTTCCAGAGAAGAAAATTAAATCTGTTATTTATATTGAATTATTGATTGGATAAGTGAATTTTATCTGTGATTAAACCATTTATATGTTGACACTGCTTCAAGGGATCAAATGTTTTCTTGCCCAAGTATCTAAAAAAACAAACAAAAAAAAACTTGCAATACAGTATAAGTGTAGTATATACAGTACTTGATGTTACTGTGCTACAGATGAAGAGAAATGTACTTGTACAACTTTTACTGGTGCACACCACTGGACAAGCACCTTTGAATACATATACTTGAACAGGAATATATTGTATATTACCAGAGATGGAAGTAATAAAGTACAAATATTTTGTTAATGTACTTAAGTAGAATTTTTGGGTATCTCTACACTTATTTTCAGACAACTTTTTACTTTTATTCCCTACATTTTAGCACAAATATCTGTACTTTCTAATCCTTATATTTTCAAAACAGACTCTTTACTTTGGATTTAATCGTGTTTATAGGGGAGTTATTTCACCTCACTGTTCTTCCAGATGTCAAACTGATTTGAACATAAATGGAGGGATCAATAACACATAATATCCTATTGGTGCATCCGAATAGGCAAAAATAAATAAATAAATAAAAATGCATCATTTACAGCTCTATACCCAGTGGTTAAAGTGGGCCAGAATGATCAGGAACAGTGTTTGATGATCACGGTACTTCAGCATCTAGCTCTACGGAAGAGGAGTAAGCACAGAGGGAGTTACAGTTTTTTAAGTAGCAGGTCATTTTAAATGCAGCTTTCAAACAGCTCAATAAATGCCAAAAACCACACAGTGTTTGTGATAGCTGCTGTATTTCCCCGGGAGAGAAAAGAATGAGAGGTAAGTTCACTCAGCAATGGAGAAAGATGTAAGAATGACAGGAGACGGGAGAGGAGGAGGAGAGATTATATTTAAAGGCAACAACAGCTCAGTGACATTTGATAGACTGGAAATTCAAAGCTTGAAGGTAATGTTTTTGAACAGATATTAGCTCTACACCAAATGTCGAGCTGAAATTTTATTTTGTTTTGTTTTTTTCATGTTGTAAAACGTCCTGCAAACCAACATTAAGTGCAATGACTTTGTGTTATTCAACGGTTGCATGAAAAAACTGGGCGTTACTGTGGTAAAGTTTACAGTGATGCACTTTGGACTGCTGCAGAGAGTGAGGTTACATCAAGGGTAGCAGGCATCAAGAGAAATTTAAGCTGGTGATGCTCATTAGATTCAGTCACTGAATTCCAGCTTTATACCAGCTTTGTGCTGCAGAGGGGTTGGAAATGTCAGTCACCATAACTCCCACACATCATATATGGGATATACACACACACACACACACACACACATATATATATATATATATATATATACACACACACACACACATATACACACACACATATATATCAACATATATATATATATATATATATATATATATATATATATATATATATACACACACACACACACACACACACACACACACATATACACACACACATATATATCAACATATATATATATATATATATATATATATATATATATATATATCAACAGGAGCTGTGAATCTCTGAGCTGAGGCAACACAGCTCAGCTGATCACAGAATCTATATCTACACAAAATCTACTGGAGCTCACAATAGAAATGAATATGAATTATTTCTAAGTAATCCTTTTTCCTGGGATGCACCACTACCGCCATCCCCAAACCTGCCTTCCTCCCCCAAACCTTCCTCTTATTTCAGTCTTAATTAAAATTAAGGCTGAAATAAAGCCTGTAATCCTTAGAATTAATATTATTTTTTAGATTAATCTGGTTCAGTTAGCTTCACACAAAAGTACATTTCAGAGTGTTTTTTCATTTTGCTTTTACTTGAGTAAAAAAATTTGAGTCAGTGCTTCAGCTTTTAACAGATTATTCCTTACACAAATGTCTATCCCTCTACTTTATATCTGTATTTTGCCATCTCTGTATGTTACTGTAGTGCTGCAGATTTAATCTCATTAGGAAATGAGCTTGGGTGACACAGCGCACAAAGCAGTAAATTATTCTAAAAGATTCAGAAATGGTTTCAGATGAGATTACATTAATTATTACTTTAAGGTCAATACCCAGGCAATGGATATGGCCCATCAGGAATACCGATTTAGCCTGTTTGTCACTATTAGTGAATAGTGAAGTGAAGAGAAGTGAATCATTACTTGCACACAACATAGGTCAGGCATATCACATCAGTCTTTGATTAATAACGCAGCCTCCGCACTTGAGATGAACTACTTCATTATCGAACATTTTGCAGAGTGGAGACAGCTGTCAGCATCACATTTTACCCGGGCTCTTCTACTGCGCAGCCATGCTGTAGTTATTATGTACTGTAGATGATGAGATATTAAAATTTTTCACAGTTTTTACACCAAGTAACATTATTTTGAAGTTGTTCTACAGTTTGTAGATGCAGGGTTTTTTGGGTTTTTTTGCAGATCGGTGAACTTCTGCACCCACCTTCACTTCTGAGAAACTCTGCCTCACTGAGATGCTATTTTTATACCCAGTCATGTTACTGACCTGTTCCCATTCAACCTAATTAGTTCTTCCTCCTGCTGTTTTCTTTTAGTACCACTCACTTTTCCAGCCTTTCAACTTCCCCAAATCTCCCAACTTTTTTGAGACCCGTTGCTGCCATCAAATTCAAAATGAGCCAATATTTTAAATCAAGTAATAAAATGTTTCAGTTTAAACATTTAATATGTTTTCTATGTCCTATTGTTAATAAAATTTGGGTTTGTGAGATTTGCAAATCATTGTATTCTGATTTTGTTTACATTTTATCTAGCATCACAGCTTTTTTTGGAATTGGGGTTTTAAAAATACTTGATTGTTTTCATGACTGACTGATTTGATGATTAACTGTTGCAGCTACATTCCTCTCAGTCTTCTATAGTTTCTCACCTGAATCGAGGCTATTTTTCTACATTTTAGTCACTGGCAGGTACAATAATAACCACTTCAGGAGTCATGCTTCACTTATTTCTGTGTGATGTCAAGCTTGATGCTGCAACATTTTCTGGTTCAAGAAAAAAGAGTTTATTTCTCTTCTTTATGGTGTTTTTTTTTTTTTGCCACTGTAGTAGCTGAAATGTGTGTTGTCTGTATCTGTCACTCAAGTTAAAGTAAAAAAAAAAATGGTTTCACTCGAGGCTGATTGTTCTGGCGCCTCAAACAGCTCATATATTTATAGAAATAATATAAACCAGTGGATAAGTCATCCCGTTGTGAAGTTGTTATTAGGACCCCCCCCCCAGCCCTCCCCCCATTAACACAAAGCAAGTGCATCAGAGGACTGAGCAACAAAACTGTGACTGAAAAACACTTACATGCAACAATTTACACCCATCTCTAAATTTATGGCAGAGCATCACATCTTAGTTGTACTGAACTGAGTCTGAAACTGAACTGCATTTAAAATGCATTGAGATGGAGAGTCTTTGTGATTCTCTGCGATGATCAAACCCTTTCTTAGATCTTTTTCATTATTTTTCTGTCACTGCAGAAAAAAAGGACTTGTGCAATTGTGTTCTTTCATCTGTAGTCTCAGTCTACATTTCAACGACAAATCCGTTAATCCTTCATTAAATATTGGAAACAAGAGTTTCCACTCAGAGATCATAATTATGTTTGAGAAGAAACCGGCAAACAAAAGGAGTGAGGTTTTCACAACAGTCACACTGAAAACAAGAATGCTGAATATCAAGTGAAGTTTATCAAACTTACTTTTTTATCCCGCCCCAAATTTACATGAAAGATGGCCAGTGACCCATAGATCACCTGATTTAATTTTTGCCATAATTGGGTCAGAGGTGGCAGGTCAAGTTTTTCTGAAAATCTTGTGAACGCCATAACTTGAAAATAATATGAGGCAGGATGTTCAAATTCACACCAGCAATGCATCTACTAAAAATCTTAGATGAGTTCAAATCTTGCTGGTCTTGACCGTTATCTAAATATGTCAGTGTTTGGAGAGTGATGTGTTTTTGAGATGGACACATTCAAATCAGCTAAAACATCTGCTGGGGGCGGGGCTTGTTGTTCCCGAGACCACCTGTTAAAAATGAAACTAATTCATTTAGGAATGATGCAGGACTAACATTTTTTTAAAATGACCATTAAAAAAAAAAAAAGCAAACAAACAAAAAACATACTTTTTCCAGTACACCTAAGTACTCCTGGGGGTACTAGCAACCCAATTTGACAACTTTCAAAAGCACTACTGCAAACAAAAGCCTACAGCTGAAGTTCTTTTCCTGACATTAATTTGCCCTAAAAACTCATATGTTCTCAGTAAATTATATCTTGACATACAAATTTGTCCTTGCCCCCCCCCCACCCCCACACACAGCGAGTCACAGCTCCTCTGTGTCTGTGTTTTGTTAAGTAGGAGGGGAAATCAAGGAGTTAAATTGTAGATCAGGAGGTCTGGATCCACAGAGAGGATGCAGTTCTGGTGATTTGGGACAGAGAAAAAGTCAGAAAACATAAAAAAAAATTAAAAATGAATCCACACTGGACAAGCGCTTGGTGCCAGCTGTTAAAATATTACAAAGCGTTTCCACAGATTAATACTTAACATACACACAGAGACAGTTATGAATGTGTTGCTGATGTCATGCTGATAAAACTTGCACCCTATGGCCAGCTCTGAGTTAGTCCAACCCTGCTATCAATGGGATTTCCTATTTATGAAACCCTGTTTGAACCAGTGTTTTTACACTGATGACAATCATGTTATATATCAACAAAAACAACATGTGGACCGATTAACATGGTTAAAACCATGATTTTCATAAGTGGGGATCACTTGCCCACTAACAGTATTCAGTAACAGTACTAAAATTTCACATACCCACCGTGGTAGTCATGTGCCTGGCTCCTGTCTCTCTCAGCTAAGACCCATGACTGTAACACATGACTAGCTCACGGCTGGATTACTGCCTAACTCGAATGCTCACACCACCCGGTGCCTGCTGACATTTGAGCTGAACACACACAAACATCATCTTGCACCACTTTTTGTCCACGAGTGAAATTTTGCCTGATCCTGTTTGTCTTTCTTTGTGGACTCATTTGAAAATATTCCTTAAGTTTATGGTGCTTTATCCGTGGATTGGTGAAGAAATAAATGATACCAAAATATCACATGGCTGCAATTTTCAGCTGAACTCATATAAAGTGAAAATATTACAGGAATCAAAATGGAACATATTTGAAATTCAAGGTATTTGTTAAAAAAAAAATAAAAATTGTACGCGCCCTTGCAGAAATGTTAGAAATAGAAATTAAATGGGAAAAGTTTTCTTGAATTCTAGGTTCATACATTGAATAAACCCTGCACACCGAACTATATTTAGTTTTTTCATTAATCTTCAAGAGGCCCACATTTTGGTCTAAACACTCACGAAGGTTTAAGCAGTTATTTTTAAATGTATATTAGAATTTGAAGAAAAAGTGCAAATATTAAAAATTATGGACATGTCAAAGAATTCAGTATTGCATGAGGAGCAGCCATATGAGCAAAATATAGAAAATATGGAAAAATGAAAATGTTTTTGCTGTTTTTTTGTCTTTTCCCCCTCTTTTCTTTCATAAATGCTCCACTGGATCTCAAAGAGGTGGAAATTACAATATACCATCCTGGAAAACTGATCTGTGATTATTATTCAGCCAGGATATCATAAACACAACATGCAGCCTTGTCTACCTAAACTGTGTTTAATGGTCACCTCACAAAACATCAGAAAGTAAATGGAAATCTATAAGAGAAACCGATGCGTTGGTTGATGTCATGCTATATCCGATATGTCCCTGAGAACCTTTTGTGGTGCGATCTTGCTCGACCGTATTGATCACACAAAGGGAGAATCTATTTAATTTGTCCGTGACTTGAAGGTTACGTACAGGACAAAAAGTACTGGAATGGCATCGAGCGGGCAAAGTTCTGAAAGACAGGAAAGCACTCGCACAAAAGCTTCTATGCAATTCCATGATCTGGCCTTAGACAAGGGGATTTATGTCCCAAAACTCACAAACTGCACAAAGTCAAATAAATTCAGCAGGAAACATTGAACGAAACCTACTCTGTAAATCCCAGAGAGATTAATTAGACAAAGAAGCAGCTGGTTGTATTAAGTTATCCTAATAATACAACTGAGATCAGAGGACTGTTTGAACATATGGCACAGGTTATTGCAATGTGTGAAATACAGAAAGAAAGTGATGGCTTTTCTTGTTTTTAGTTGACTATATTGCAAAGAATTATAAAGTCTGGGTGAGGACCCATTAGGTGATCACTGTGCCCAATTTGATTACATTCTGACCATCAATGTAGGAGTAGTTATGGCATGATCTCAACAGTCAAAATGAACTGAAACAAGAAACAGGAACAAACATCACCGACATATTATCCTTTTTTCTTAACTCATTAGCAAGCAAATAATTATTTATGCATTTGGCACTGACACAGCAATATAATCATTAACATTTATTCAGTGAGTGATTTTTGTGTGTGTCTGATAATTCCAACAACAATAGTAAAATGCAACAGTCCCTTGCATTTGAATGGTTTTGGTCTCCACCATCCAGCTCTTTAGCTGCTAGATGCTCCATTATGTTCACCAGCTTGTTGCTTCCCTTGTTTGTCTGCCATTTGATACTGAGTGGCAAGTGAACAATGAGCCCATAAAAAAATCCTTTGGTCCTTAGTTGGTGTTAAAATTAGGTAATTGCAACATCAGATGAAAAACAGGACATGCTATATTGCAGTTCAGTTTAATTCTGTTTTATTCATATGTAAGCTAAATCTTACGTACAATATTAAAAAGAAACCCCAACAATCACCAGACCCGCTAACAGCAAGCACTGGGCAACAGTGGGAAGGAAAAACTCATTTTTTTACAGGAAGAAACCTCCAGCAGAGCCAGGCTCAGGGAGGGGCAGCCAGTTGGGGTGAGGGGAAAGAGAAGAGAGCATAGAGAGACAATACACTGACATTACACTGTGTCAACAGAAAGTAAACTGAAATGCAGAAGCAGTGTGTGCACAGCTGCACCTTTATAAAAACAGAAGTTTTGCCAGTTTGCTGGTTTAGAGCATTCTGGTGTGTACTAACATAATACCAAGGGGGCACGACATCAGCAATTGTGGCTACCCATCAACCTGAGAAGGGCTATAGAGCCATTTCCAAACAATTTCAAAGTTTAAACAGTGAGAAAAATGATGCACAAGTAAAAAATGTTCATGAATTGCCAATCTTCCCAGGAATGGACATCCCAGTAAAATTCACCCCTAGATCACACCGTGCAGTGCTCAGAGAAATTGCAAAAAACCTGAGCTACATAACATTACAATTAGAAAAAGACTGATCAAGTATGGGCAGCACAGTGGCCTTGTGGTTAGCACTGCTGCTTCACAGCTAGAATGACATCTAGAAGCTCTGAGTTTGATTCCACATTGGCCCGGGCCTCTCTGTGTGGAGTTTGCATGTTCTCCTCGTATCTGCGTGGGTTTCCTCCCACAGTCCAAAGTCACTGGGGTCAGGTTAATTAGTCACTCTAAACTGCCCACTGTCTCTCTGTGTTGGTCCTGCGGTAGCCAGACGATATTGGTTGGCTGATAATATTGATGCTTCTCTCTAACCTCAGCTAACTGTCATTGTTACAGACATGAGAGGGGCATTGGAATTCTCATTTAAATAACTAAGAAAGCAAATAAGTATATTTCTCAATTTATCCAACTATTCCCAAGTGAACTCTCACCCACACACCAACACATAGACAGCAGCACGGTTCACTGAAACTTTTACACTCCCTCCATACTACATGTGTGTCTCCACCCACTTGGAGAATTACTTCCTTAAAACATCAGTGTGAGTTGCTCTGCTACAGAATGCAAGCAAAATTCTTGCCTAACTAATGCCCAAATCCATTAAAAGGCATTTGTGAACCAATCCCCAAAGAAACCAGCATAAACAAGTCTACAGAAAACACAAGCGTAGTGAGTACTGAAGCAAGAACCATGGTGCGTTTGGGTTCATGCGCTTTGCTACATACCTGTAAGGAGAGCATGGTAGTGCAGACCTCTTTCCTTGTCTTGATGTGAACACACATCAAACAGGTAGGCCTTGATGGGTCCATCGATGAAGTCTGCAGCGAAGTCAAACAGCACGACTCCAAACATTACCACCACGATGGCCCATGTGCTCCTTAGTGATCTGTTGCTGATGAGTGCTGGAAAACGACAGCAGACCTCAGCAATCAGCACATGTCATAAAGAAAGATTAAAATAAGAATATGCTAGCCATATAATCAGTACATTAAGGAGCTTTGTGTGTACATTTGCTAGTTTAATTAGGCTTGATACACATAGTAAGAAAGAATCTCAGAGGAGAAGCACATTGAAAGGTCCTTAAAATTAATGCAAAAAGAAGCTTTGTTTGTCCAAGAAAACCAATTACATATGACGCTATAGCAATTATACTTTCAAATCTGACTGTCTGAACATTGAGCTGTGCTTTCAGAGGTAAGAATGATGTCAAATCATATCACAAAAGGAAATGTAATTAGAAGTTATTAAAAATGGTTTTATGATTTCATTCAGAGATATGAGTGTGTTTTGAAGGGCAGGTATAAAACTCGGTGCTGGAAGGAATTTTAATTGCTACCTCTTTACAAAAGTCTGAAGTGACAAAAAAAAAACTGAATGTAGTTGAAATGTCTTCAAGAAACTTAAAGAAGTCCAGTCACCTTTTTTTTCAAGCTCTGGAGATGAAAAAAAAAAAATTAAAACTAAAGAGCAACTCTGGGAGGTGCTGACTGGTGTGAGGTTGCTCATATTTAAGACGAGAGCAGCTCCAACAATAGAAAACATTATGTCACAGGACTGCTTTGGCATTTACTATGGCCCTGAGGAACACGGAAAGATAATCAGCTTATCCGGCCCACGTCAGAAGACATACTTTATAGTTCATATGAGGACTATAAGAGAGCCAGGAGCCTTTCCCCTTAATTCATTGGCTATTTATTTGTCTATTTTTGTTATTTATGACTGAAAACATAAAAAAAAAATCCTCTTACCACTCCACAGCTGCAGGCCAAAATAAACCACCTTGAACACTTTGGAGGATGATGAAGAAAAATAAGTCTCTGCGCCAATTATTGTGAGTTTTTTTCCTTTTTTAAAAAAAATTTCTGCCAAAACAAAATTCTAAATGACAAGGTAAAAACAAACTCCTAACAATGACTTGTGACAATGATGTTATTCAGCCTTTTATTAAAACTCTCACAACAATGCTGCATCTATTTAAACTGCTTTTTGATAGTCCAGGCAAAGGAAACACCAAGCCAATAATCACACTCAGGGCACAGTTCAGGCTGACTGCTGCACTTGAAATTTACAGCCCACAAATTCCAAATACACCTGTACATACACACTGTGTCCCCATATTTCACTATAAAACAGACCTCTGAACCATCACTCAAACCTGACATTGTCACATATTTGTAGAGGGGTGCTGTCATTATTTTCCCATCAAGAACAATCATTTGAGGAAATAGGGATGATGCATTAAAAACCAGAGTGGCTTCAGTTGTGATCAAACATGCACTTAACCACTCAATGATCCCGTGGGATGTTGAACAATAGCATACCCACTGTCACTGGCAGCAGTGAATCAGGCAATGTTTCTTGTTTTCAAAGAAAATTCTTATTACCCAACCTAATATTCTTTTTATAGTCCCAGATTCTTTTGTGTGTTTCTGCCTGGAGTCTGATGGGTTCTTATGAAACCATTCACAGTTAACTGAGATTTTCTCCCCACAAACTACTATAAAGATGCATTTTCATTTTCTTATGTCACTAAAATGTTAGCACAGGAGCATCTCTGGACCTTTTTTTGCCATGGTGAATGTGTCACTTTGTCCCCAGATTCTGTGAACTAGTGGAAACCGATGGGATCTGGACTCAGTCTTACAGATAGGTCAAAACTCCCTCACAAGCCTGTGAGGCTCCAGTTCCATTCAATTCAAATCATTTTTATTATTTATAAAGAGCCAATTCACAACAAACAGTCACCTCAAGGTGCTTCATTATTATAAATATTATATAACTGTAATATTATAGAGAAACCCCAATAATCACAGTACCCCTTGTGAGCAAGCACCTGGTGACAGTGGGAAGGGGAAAAAACGCCCTTTTAACAGGAAGAAACCTCCAATAGAAAAAAGCTTAGGGAGGGGCGGTCATCTGCCACGACAAGTTGGGGTGAGGGGAAAGAGAGGACAGCAGAGAGAGACAGGACAAAAGGCACACCAAGTGAGAGAGAGAGAGGGTTTAATATCTAATGATTTAACGCAGTAGTTTTGTATAAACACACGGAGAGTGAAAAGAGATGAGTGAAGAAGAAAGACTCAGTGCATCATAGAAACCCCCCCAGCAGCCTAAGCCTTGTGCAGCATAACTAAGGGATGGTTCAGGGTCACCTGATCCAGCCCTAACTATAAGCTTTTAAGGAAAGTTTCAAGCCTAATCTTAAAAGCAGAGAGAAAGTTTGTCACCTACTGTAAATCCAAACTGGGAGCCACAGGAGAGGGGCACGATAACAAATCTTCTGAATACTTCTGACTCAAAGCCAGTGTGGCCTCAAAGTATTTTCTGACATAACGAGATTACAGATATCACTCTACCACCCCTCTCCTGCTGTCTGACTTCCTCACCCTCACATTTTCCCACCCATCCCTTACCTGAGACGACAGCATCTCCGTTAAGGAACAGGGTGATTCCCACAAGCATCAGGATTCCCAGTGCCAGGATGTAAGGCCTCCGCCGTCCCCACGGTGAGCGGCAATAGTCGCTGGCTGAGCCGATGATGGGCTGGAGCAGGAAGCCCAGGATGGGGCTGATCAGCCACACTATGCTGTACAGACTGCGGGGCAAACCCACGCTCAGAAGCACCGGCGTGACAAAAGCTGCTTCCACGGCATAGCAGAATTCCCTTCCAAACATGACCACGCCATGGAGGATAAGGCGGCCCCGAGAGCGCCTGGGAGGCTCCACAGCTGCAAACACAGAGCCTTCCACACTGTCTGCGTAGTCCACTTTGGAGCCATTGCAATCTGTTGAGTACTGGTGTAAAGAAGTGTGGATGTGTTTGCCAGGCTCAGAGACCCGGCAGGGCTGAGGCCTCACAGACTGATCCTCTGATAACAGAGTCATAATTGAAAAGGGGGAAAAGGACAGAAGGAGAAAAGGAGAGCAGAAAGGGAGTGAAGAGGAAATTTAGACGGAAAGGCAACGAGGTAGCTTTTGGTAGAGTCTCTCTCAGTCAGCCAAGTGATGGATAAATGAAATGCCAAAACTGGTGCTCAGCTTGAGCTAATCCTCTTCACTGTTGCATGGCTAAGCAAAGAATTCAGGCTCCACGCAGCTTTATTTTGCATGTGAAGGTCTGCCTCTTGGTCTGGACTCAGGACTCAGTGAGGAGGAGAGAAAGACAAGGGAGGAGAAAAAAGGAGGAGGTGTTTTTAAGAGATTACAGAATGTCTTGTCCTCTTCTTCAGTCTTTAGCAGTAAAGGCCTGGGGCAGTTCATGAGGATGTGCTTGATGTATAAATGGGGTAATTTGTTCCATTGTTTCCGTTAATGATTAGGCAGTAGTATTTACTCAAAAACTAAAAAATAAAAATATCTTAGAACTCTGCAAAAGAAAAAAAAACTTGTTTGAAACAGAAAATGAATAACTTCTTGTATAAAGGTCAAATCTACTGATTTTCTGAGTCTGTCAGTTGATTACTGTCTCTCTTACTGTGTCACCAGCTCATCATGTGCTTATTGGAGCAGAATCCAAGTTTTATTGCCATCACTGTAAAATAAATTTTTAAAAAAAAAAACAGGCTGAGGATAAAAAAGAAAACTCTTCAATTATTAGAATTAGAATTAATCACAGTCACAAATATTTAGAACATACTAACACCACTAACAATCATCACTAACAATTATCCAAGCCCGTTTCCTTGAAAGGGCAGTCTTACAGTTAAGCATCTCTCTCAGAATCACCATCTTGTGTATATCACAAGAGGATTTAAACACAGAGACACACAGTCTGCATGCAAGCAGACACACAAAACACTCTTTGTTCTCACTTCAACCTTTCAGAGATCAATCCTGTGCTCATCTCCTGTCCTGATGGATCATTTTTTACAGTTTGTCATATCCGTATTAAAGCCACTGGATTAATCTTGTAGTATAAATCAATGCTAAGCAGCGTGACAGGACAGCCCGGAGTGATGTACCAACAAGGAAGGGTGATGAGGTAGATTGCGTTGAAACAGAAAAGATGACCAGTCCGGAATAAAATGCTGGCAACTGCATTTATTGAAGTTAGACAATTTTGATCAATTTCTACGTTGCTTGTTTCTTTTTCATCAGTAAATTTTCAGCTAAAGTAGTACTTCTGGCCTCTTTACAATTATATGATAGTTGGACTCCTCCCACAACATATTTTATCATCAAGGTTATCTGGTTTCCAAACATTTTGTCTGACAAAAAGCAGCATTTACTAGTAAATCACTTGTTTTATGTTTCTGTGATTTATCAGCAGTTCCACGAAGAGTGTTTCTTGTGGTCCCAATCAAATTTCCACAACAAAACAGGCTCCAGATATTTAAGTAGCACAAGTCAAGTTCTTCCACACCAAACTCCATGTCTTTATGGACCTGCTTTGTGCACTGGTGAACAGTCATGTTGGAACAGGAAGGGGCCATCCCCAAACTGTTCCACAAAGTTGGGAGCATGAAATTGTCCAAAATGTGTTGGTATGCTGAACCATTAAGAGTTCCTTTCACTGGAACTAAGGGGCTGAGCCCAACTCCTGAAAAACAACTCCACACCGTAATCCCCCATCTACCAAACTTTACACTTGGACAATGCAGTTAGACAAGTACCATTCCCCTGGCAACCACCAGACCCAGACTCATCCATCAGATTGCCAGACGGAGAAGCCGTGATTAATCACTCCAAGGAACACGTCTCCATAGCTCTAGAGTCCGGTGGCGCCTTGCTTTACACCACTGCATCCAACGCTTTGCAGGGCACTTGGTTATGTAATGCTTGGATGCAGCTGCTTGGCCATGGAAACCCATTCCATGACTCTCTACACACTGTACTTGATCAGTCTGCATGCCTAGGGACTGGGTTTGATACACCTGTGGCAATGAAAGAGTTTGGAACACCTGAATTCAATTATTTGGATGGGTGAGTGAATACAGCATACAGTGTATCTGCTGCTTCATTGCAGCTAATTCAAATCACTGAACTAGGTCTCTTGACTGTGTTTGTGGGTTTTGGTACTTTTTGGAACATTTTTTAATGGAAAATTATCACTGGTATACTACCTGAGGTGTGGTTAATTTTACATTTAGCCAGTCCAAGGAAAGAAATAACCCCTAGAGAAAGATTTCATGTTTTTTCCCCTTCCATAACCAACTGTGTTAAACACTGACATTACATCAACATGCCAACTCATAGAGCTGCCCCTTTAAGTTGTAAAGGGATCTCCAGCAAATGATGAAAGGATTATCACACACTGACATTCTCATTTTTAAATAAAAGCATAATTCAAGTCACCCATCCATCTATCCTTCAGATCATTTGTCACTGTGCCAGGACACATCAAAAATATATCAAACACTGACACATTCTGAACTTCTTACTCATGTTGTAGAGTTTGAATAAACTCCAAGCTTTTGATTTCAATCATGAATAATAATGTTGAGATTATTTTGGTTTGACTTTAGGGCAAAAATCATATCAAGATTCACTTTAATGGGCTCTAACACAATGCAACAAACTGTTTATATGCAGCATATGACAGAATATTAATAAACGTAGCTCACAAAAGACAAAGCTTCAGGCAAATGAGGATAAGAAATAATTCATCACTAATTTTTCATTAATTCGATTGGCAGTAAGCCTAAAGGAAGTAATTTGAAGGTTGGATTAAAGGGGTGATTAATGACCTGACTGCAATGGCTTTATTGGAGTCATCATATGTTTGCCTGGATACATTTACATGGTGAATATCCCTTTTTTCCACTCGGAGAAAAAATAAAATACCCAAATTTAGTAACAGCTCCACAACTACAAGGACAAAATGAACAAAAATTATTTCCAAATAATGCAGGTTATGTAAAAAGTAAAAAAACTAGTGTGCCCACATGTCCAGGATTTGTTTCAATTGAGAACAGCCAATTATGAATTAAGAGGAATACACTATATTGCCAAAATATGCTGTGATAGGATGACAGCTGTGCAACAAGTCCAGTCGTGAAATTTCCTCAATACTAAATTTTTCACAGCCAACTGTTAGTGGCGGCAACTGGGAATGACAGCAACTGAGCCACAAAGTGGTAGGTCACAAAGAACCTGCGAATGCTGAGGTCCATAGGTGCCAGGTCGCCAACAGTCAACTGCTGCAGACCTCCAAACTTCATGTGGCCTTCAGATTAGATAACAATACATTTTAAAGCAATACACTGAACAAAATGCAGGCTGTAGCAAAAATTATATAAATTAAAACATATGTGCAAATTCACATTTATTTATTTATTCATTTATTTATTTATTTTGTCAGAAGGCTCAATAAGAGCTCCAGTTTCAAAAAAATTTAATTGTCTGGCAATTATTTCAGGGTTCAGGCTCTAACTTAAAGCTATCACTGGCAATGCAATGACTCCTAAATTAAACCATGAAATCACAAGGGGCTTGTGGGTGAGTACATAAGTACTTTCAGTTAATCAAGTGATGGTGCATGTGATCTTTTTTTTCTTTTCTTTTTTTGTGGTCAAACATTAACATGGACTCATCATAGGCATGAATGTCATGGTAATTTGGGGCTTTTAATGATTTCTTTGAACCGTTCTTTTTCCAGGATGGAGTGATTATGCAGCATACATCTTTAATGACTTTAAAAACCAAGAATCAGGCGCACAAGTTTGAGTTTATTTTGGAGTTTCTTTAATCCACAGGGTCAAAAGTATACATACAGGCTCAAATACATGCATACACCTCAATTAATGTTTGGTTAAATGTCCCTTAGCAAGCTGTACCTCAATCACACAACTTTGGTTGCCATCAACAAGCTTCTGGCATAATTCTGGCAGGATATCACTTTGGTGATCCGAAATAAATTCAAACTTGTGCACCCAAATCTCTTTTTCTCTGTACACTAAATACTCACAGCGTTATTTTTGAAGCAATTCTCACTTCACATTAATGCTTAAAACGTCTGACGAGGCTTCACATAAAAGCATGGTAAAAGTAATCTTGTGACCTGGAATGGTGAACGTCAGATGTTTGAAGTCATAACACAGACATTCCTCACATACTTATGTGCCTCATGGTCTCACACTGTAACACAGTGTGTAATAGTACATTCAGAAACAGGTAAAAGGTAACAACAAAGCTGACAACTGTTGTAATGCTTAGATAGAGGGAAACACTCAGCTGGAAAGGGCTAAAGAGTATGTAAGCTTTACTAAGAAGCAGTGGGAAAGTTGCCAGTCTATAAAAGCCCACTGTGAGGACTACTAATTAGGCCATGCTGCAATCAGTTTCCATTATTTCTTCAGTAGTAATGTAGTAGTAGCAACCCCACTGTCCTTAAAAACAGAGTTTTTCAAATTCCGTTTGCAGTGCCACAGATTCCACTTCGTCATCTCAGAGGTAAATATTTCAAGTCCCTGACTAAGAAAAATGAAATTGTCTGTCAACAAGGTGTGAATGAGAAAACCTTGAGTTTTGAAGGACTGACCTTAAATCTGTGCACACTTCTTATCCTCACTGAACTGTCTGTCACTCACATTCACCCTTGTTTACATTTATCTGTTATTTCAAACACAGACAGCAAAAATGATCTATTTTTTAAAAAAGGTTTTGTGGCTTGTGTCATGAAATCTTTGATAATTTTGCACAGATTAAAGCACAGGGCTCACTGTTAGTCACTTACAGCACTTCACATTGCTGTCTGTTTCCCTCTTTAAAAGATGCTTTTACAGGGGAATCATATACTGTACAGACAGACGTGTTGCAATATTTCAGGGAAGAGGAATGTATTTGCATTTCAAAAAGTCATTTTGGAGGTGTTTACCAACTTTGCATGAAGCAGCAACAGAAAGACTGATTTACATCAGGAGTAAAATACTTCAAACTGTTGGCGGCACCAGTGGGCTGCAGTGAAGTGATGCAAATATGCAGCAAGATGACTGAATAAATTATAATGTGCAAAATGTTACAGATGGGAAAGGGAATAAAAACTCCTGAAGAATGCAATATCTCCTGTGAGAAGTGTTTTAGCATTGTGTATGTGTATTTTCAATTTTTTCAGCTTCTTTAGGATTTACTTTAGGGAGCCATTACGAAAAAAATTATAATTTACACCTACACTATTTTTTTTCATAATGTGTAATTTTATGGCTTTTATTTATACTTTCAATCATCTGAAATTCCCCCTTTAGTACTTTTAATGACTAACAACAACTTTGAGTATAAATGAACATAACTTTGCTACACTATCTTCTGCACTCTGAAATTTTATTTTGAAGGTCTGTATTTATTAACAGTGAGTCTTTTATAAATATTTAATGATGCTTCTGTCTTTAGGCATACTGAACCAAACTACAGTAATTTTTCACGTTCTTCCGCATTTGTGTGAATCATTTGAGCTTCAGTACCTGACATTGTCTTTCTGTAACCTCAGGTTCGTGCTGGCCAAAAATAACATTCATCCAAATGACATGCATCTATCCAACCTGTTAACATGTATCTATCTAATGTAGGGTCACAGGGGCTTGGCCTGGACAGTAGCACGATGCTCAGTTGGTACTAAGGGGCCCAAAGTGTGCCAAGAAAATATCCCCCACGTAACACAATCACCAGCCTGAACCACTGACACAAGGCAGGATGGATCCATGTTTTCATGTTTACATGAAATTTTGACCGTTTCCTACCATCCAAGACTCAACAGACCAGGCAATGTTTTTCAGTCCAATTTGGTGAGCCTGTGTGAATTATAGCCTGTTTCCTCATCTTATCTGACAGGAGTGGCACTCGCCACCCGGTGTGCTCTTCTGGTGCTGCAGCCCATCTGCTTCAAAGTTTGAGGTGCTGTGCATTCAGAGATGCTCTTCTGCATACCTTGAGCAGTTATTCTCCTCCGACCTCTGACATTAACAAGGCATTTTCACCCAGAGAGCTGCCACTTGCTGGACATTCACTCTTTTTCAGACCATTCTCTCTAAGCCCTAGAGATGGTTGTGTGGGAAAATCCCTGAAGATTTCTGAAATGCTCAGACCAGCTGAGCTGGCACCAACAACCTTACATCGCCCTTCTTCCTCATTCTGATGCTCAGTTTGAAATTCAGCAGGTTGTCTTGACCCTGTCTATTTGCCTAAATGCAGTGATTTGCTGCCATGTCAGACTGCCCCAGGGCAGCTGTGGCTACATTAGTAGCTTACCACCACCAAGTATGATTGAGGTGTGAATGAATAGTGCACAGTGCTTTGAGTACCGTGAAAAGCGCTATATAATTCTAAGGCATTATTATTATTATTATTATTAAACTGCAGTTTAACAGGTGTACCTAATGAAGTGGCCAGTGAGTGTGACCAAGTATCACTACTTGGAACCTGATATACATATTAATTAAAAATGAAGCAATTAAAATGGAATAATTTATTTTATTTCAAATTTTGGCTAAATCTCTCTTGAACCATTTTCAGAGCTTCCTAACCAGAGCCTGCAGAGCAGCAGTGATATTGGTAACATAAAAAAGGACTTAGTTGGCTTCAGTCCACATTACAAACAGCAATCCTACTTTTACGTTATAGGTGTAACATCTCCTGTCTCTAAAATGTTTTTCAGTGAATCCCAAAACTGCATGAAAACTGTGATTGACATTATGTATATGTTAGACACACAGGCTCTACATATGGGTTTCAAAGCCAGTGTGGGAGTACCTTAGAACTGCACTCTTTCAAATAGCCAGCGTGCAGCGACTCCTCTGGATGCCAAATGAAGACAAACTGTAAAATCTACTGCTAATAAAAACTTCAGTAAACACAATCACTGGTTTCAGATCTTATTTAATACAGCGTGACATTCCTTCTGTAAATCATTTAGAATAAAATAAAGCAGGGTGTGCTTTGACGCTTCAAGCTCAAGTCTTGAAAAGGCGTCACAATCAGTACGCAATAATCAGAACCTCTTGTGGGAGCACAAAACAACAAGGACAGTCCATTTATTTAATATTATCGGCACTGCTGAACTTTCAGGACACGTAGACAAACCTCTTTTGCTATGTATGTCCATTGCTCACCCTGAGCTGGATAATTTATCAGACATCAGTAGTTTATGATTAATAGAGTAGCTGTGCTTCACAAGAATGTTTTTCCTTCTAATGTGAAACACTCAGGAGGCAACAGTAGCACAAAAAATAACCAAAAAAAACCCAATGAATGCAGCTATTGAAATTAGCAGCTATTGACAAACCTATGAACATACTGAATCCAAATATTCTGAGGATGCCTTGTCCAATCAAGACACATGCAGAAGTGCATTAGTAAAATCTTTGTTTACACTGAAATCATGCACACTGCAGCTTCCTGTGGCCTTGGACAACAGATTTAAAAGGATGATGTTAAGAGATAGTTCAGGTTTTTACAGTAAGTCTGAAATTTCAGCTCATGAATAGAAAATAATTACTTAGTTTCCTTTTTATTATGTTTCTCACACAGCTGTGTTAGGTATGATCTGAATGGCAGATCGTGCTCAAACGTGCTCAGCATTTAATTTTGTTTATTTGTCCAAATCAGTTTCTTCCTTCAATTTGTTGAAACACAAATCTTCAAAGGTTTAGCAACTGTGCGATTTTCAAATACACTTATGACTTGACTGCTTTGACTGTTTACAACTTTGCCTTCATAGCATTACACTCTATGACCCCCTCTGCAAGCATCTGGTCAATCTGTGCGGATGTGAAGCCGTACTCCTGCAGGACCTCAGCTGTGTGTTCTCCTATAGCAGGGTCGGAGGTGAGGCACGGATCAGCAGGAGTCCGAGACAGAACCGGGGCTGGTCGGGGGCTTTCTTCCCCGCTGGAGTCCTTCATGAAAGAGCCTCTTTCCTGGTTATGTGGATGTGAGCTCACCTGGTCGAAAAACAACACAGGTGTAACACAGGCATCAGTCCCATCAAAAATCTTTGACCACTCCGCCTGAGTCTTTGAGGCAAAACGCTCTGTGAAGATTTGTCTGAGTTCTGGCCAATCACTGAAGCTCATCTGAGGAGGCAACTCTCCAGCGTCCAACTCTAAGCCTAGAAAAAACAAAATACAAAAAAACAAGAGTATGAGGGCCCGATCCCAGGAAGCAGGTTCAACAAACTCTGAGGTTAAAAACATACTCTGAGTTGACCAACCCTGAGATCGGCAACTCTGAGTTTCCCATTCCAAAACAGCTGATCAGAGTTAGTTGAATCAACTGAGTATGTTCACCCTCAGTTAGCGCGTATGTGAGTAAGGAAAGAAAGCAATCATTAATGGAGCGCTGATACCAAGATTCACCATGGTAACTGGTAAATAAAGAGCAGAGCCTCCATTTTAATCTGACGGATGGAGAATCGCACGTGTCAGTGTGGAGCATGACGATTCACTTTAATCAGCTTGGCCCATTCTGTCACCATCACAGACAGAATAAAAGTTTTTTATAAAATATATCATTTCTTTTATAACGTCTGCCATCATCCTTTACCCAACTTGAATCTTCATCAAATGAAGCTGAATCCTAATTTTACATTTGGTTTATCAAATCTAATTATTCAGCTGCAGCCTGACGAACAAAATGCAGGAGACAGAAAGTGGAGATAAAAATATGGAGAAACACCTCAGACTGAGTTTACTGTCCGACCTGTGTGTTAGAGACTGAGACAGCAGCAGACTCCAGGGACGGAGCTGATCTCAGGTCAGTTTTTATTTAATAAAAACTGTTTTTGCTGCAGTTTATGACAGTTCAGTTTATGGCCATTCATTTGTTTAAATAATTATAGAATAAAAATGGAATCTATTGATGGAATAACAACCTCACTTTATTCATTTTTTAACTGATAAATTCATTATTTCTGCCATTAATTGATAAATCTGATTAATTAGATTTACAGAAAAACTGCTCTAATGTTTCCAGTTTAACCATTCCTAATCTGATCTAAGATCAGCTTCACTGATAGAGGACGGCTCCCTGACAGTCACAGCAGAGATGTTTCCCTGAGTCACTGTTTCACATTTAGCTGAAAACATTCAGAATGTATGAATGTTAGACAGCTTAGTTTCATATGGAGGTGCTTGTTTGAATGTAAATGTGCTGTATAAGCCCTTTGAGTGCTCAGAGTAGAAAAGCACTATATAAGAACTAGTCCATTTTACCATTTAAGGGTTACAAAGAAAGAGTTTTTAGCTAAAACTGCTTTCTCGATTAGGCCCGGTGTCAGAGAAAATACAGCTTAACAACACGGATCAGCAGCAACCAACAATATGGTTGATCTTGCTGAAGGTCCGTAATTCTGTAATTTCTTATGCACACTGATATTTCTCTTTCAGTTAAATACAGAACACAGGAGTGGTCAAAACGGCTTTAAATACATTCTTTCTCTGGGGTTTTAAATCATGCAAAGTAAATACATTTTTAATATATACTGTCAGTATTGCACTGAGAAGAGATTATCGCAGGTAGACCCAGAGAGGTAAAATACAATAAATAAATACATTACTATAATTACTGTATAAATATCTTGAGACACCCCTCATTTCGTCATAATTTGCTTCCAAGGAGCCAGACTTGTAGGTTTTTAAACTGGTCTTGAGCAGCAGTCCTCCAGGCTTTCTGTACGTCTTTGGACATTGGCTGCTTTTACACTTATTTTCAGTTGAGTCCAGATCTGACCAGTTTTAGGGTAATGATTTTTTTGTTGTTGTTTGTTAAAACACTTAAATCTGAACTTTGAATTATTCAAGCATACAAATACACCCAACTCTGGGGATGAATCGGTGTTGTCTCTACACATAACACACAATTTAGCAAGGAAACTATTTTAAGTTGTATCTTTTAGCACTTTGTTACTAGCAGTCTGTTGCAAAAGCACATCATTTCTTCAAAATGCTAAATATAACACAGTTTGACAGGCATAAAATAGTATGTTTGCACCAACAAGGTGATTCCAAGGCGCTACTAAAAAACTTGCAATAACTGGTGTGCCGTGAAGTCCTGAAAAAGTGGCGGGCCAAGAAACTATCTACAGCAGATGTACAACATCTGAAAGTCGTGTCCTTAAGAGACAAGAAAAATTATCTTGTCTGATACAGGGCCTGAGTGATGCATCTGGCCCTTCAGCTGATTCATCTGCTGTTCACTGAAGCCTCATCAGAAATGGTCTCAGTGGAAAGGTGGCTGTCAAGAAGTCATTCTTAAGGACAGGAAACAGGGAGAAAAGGCTGAGGTATGCCAAGTTACACAACAGCTGGACTGAAAACCAGTGAGAACAGGTCTTATGGAGCGATTAATTCAAATTTGAATCTTTGGTTCAAATCATTGTCAGTATATCCACAGAGGTATGAAGAGGGGTACAGTACTGAATGTTTACAGCCATCTGCCAGTGGTGTTTGGGATCTTGTCAGAATTTATAAAATTATGAATGCATAAAAGTACAGTCAGGTTTTGATCCACCATGCAACACCATCTGGAAAGTGTGTGATTGGCAACGACTTCGTTTGTCAGCATGACAATAGTGCCAAACAGTGTTATGCAGTAAAAGCACGCCTGGATAGAAAAACACACAATGGAGCACAATAAGTCGTTGACTGATCTCCCCAGAGCCCCAACCTCAGCATTACTGAAGCTGTGTGGGATTATCTTGACAGAGACTGGAGCAAAAGGCAGCAAACATTCAGAGGAGAGCTTTGAATGTCCTTCAAGAAGCCTGGAGAAGTATTTCTGAGGGCTACTTACTGAAATTAAAGCACAGCTTGTCTAAGAGAGTTCACTCTCTGGAAGAATAAAAGTCATTAGAATTGTACAAACTCGGTTTTGGCCCTATGCACTGTATTTCCATGTATGTTTCCACACATTTCAATAAATCACTGCACCTATCTCCTATTTTCCTAGCAAAATATAAAGAAATGAGGGGTGCCTCAAGATGTCCACACAGTACTGTAATACTTCATCTTAGTCACAAATGTTGATGTGATGTTTGGGTGGGCTACAGGCAGTTTTCTGATTCATTCATTTTAGATTAAAAGCTTGCAGATTCTTAAGAAGTAGCTACCCTAAAGCTTTCCTATTGATGATACGAATGATTTAAACAAACCTTTAAGCAGCTGTCTGTAGAACTGAGGTTCAATGGCACCAACAGCCATATACTTTCCATCGGAAGTCTGGTAGGTATCGTAGAAGGGTGCTCCGCTGTCCAACATGTTTTCTCCTCTAGGACGGTTCCACAAACCAATACTGCGAGATTTCCATACAAATGAACCCATGTATGCAGCGCCTTCCACCTGAAGACAGCAAGACAGGAAGAGAGTAGAGACTGGCACAGGTAGAGATTTTCTGTTCATTTTTTTTCCAGTAATTCACTGATGCAGTGAGGCTGTCTGACACTGCAAAAAGCCTTTGTACAACAAATATGATAGACCAAGGTTCAGGAGCAGTCTATGAAAATCTTTATCGATTAGAAAATATAAAGCAAAGGTGAAATGTAATGCAAGTGCAACAACTACAAAAAAAATAAGGAATGCATGACACAAACTCAATTTAATTCCACTGCTGGGAGGGAATCAGTCAGCAATAGTCCTTCTGGAGAGGCTGCAGCAAAGATGAACACTGTCACTCTCTTACTGCTGATTGCAATCACTGGGTGTGACCTTTAAGGAACTGTGTGCTTCTTCTCAAGAGATACGTGAGTAAATAATAAAAGCCTGGACAGCAAAATGAGGTTTAACAGGGATGCATCGGCTAAACATCAGCATTGTTGCACACACATCAAGTAAGGTAGCACTTAACAGTGGCAGTGGTTGAAGTCTATGTTTTGAATCACATAAATGGAAGGAGTTGCTTACTGAATTTTCAAGGCCGTTGGAGTAAGAATTGAAAGAACTCATTTTTTTTCTCCCACAATGAAGATTTTTTTTTTTCCTATTTGCCTGGCATGGGAGGGGTGAATAACAGCACAAAATCAAAATAAAGAAAAAAAAACACCAGTACTGGCCAAATTATTATCTTAAAAATTTGTTCTGGCATCAGCCCAGAATTTCACAATTGGTGCATCTGTAAGCTCCAACTATACAACCACCAGGGGCACGGTAGAGAGGAGAAGGGAGCAGCTCTCCAGCTAGTCAGGGCTTTAGTGCTTTCACTGTTACTGGCAAAACCCAAACTAATGCTTGAAATGAAATGAAGGCACTCTGAATGTGTATTCTTCCTTTTGATGATCTTCACTCATGAAAAATGCATTTCTGGTGTAGAAATATGAGGCAGTGAGTGTGGAGATTTGAGGAGCATTCTTTAAAAGAATAAGTAAGAGAGTAAAAAAATATTTTCTTATGTACCTCATGCTGTATACAGTAGCTGAATGCTACTTGAAAAAGAAGTAAAAATGTAAGTACATAAATAAATGTAAGCACATCTCCACAGGATTTAAGAGATCTATAGGAGCTGTAACAGGCCATTGTTCTCGCTAACCCTTTCTTTCTGTGTGCATTCTGAATCCTGATTAGATGCTGTTAAATTACAGCATGATTGTAATTGTAATTGTTACCATGTTCAAGTCTTCTCATTGAAATCTCTGAGAGCAAGAGCTGACACAAAAATAGGGGACTCTAGTCTTTGTCTTTATGTAAAAGCTATAAAACCTCCAAATCACTGATGTCTTTGCTTGGAAGACGCACAAACAAGTAACGAACACAACAATGACATAGATTTTTAAATCAATTTGGCAGGCATTAGCAAGCAGCTGCTAATTGGAGTTGCATCTGTATCCACCTGCTGAACATGCAGTCAGTATTTATTACATTGATTTATTTATATATTTTTAGATGTGTTTGTGGTTTCTATTAGCTCCTGCCTCTTTATCATCTAAATACTGCCTGTCTGCTGTCTGGTACCAAGCTTGAAGTGTAGTGTTCAGTGGGCCTTTCAGAGCCGTTTCACTGAAAAGAGCTCTGAGGGAGGTGAAAATGAACACTGAAGATGCAGAGTAGATGGCTAAACAATGGGATGAAACTCAGCAAAGCAAAGGCAGCTGCAGACCCAGTAATCATCCCTTTGAGCAACTCCTTCCATTGTTACATTGGTACACCATAAGTGTCTCTAAAATGCCCTAAATTGTTTGTAAAGCGCCCACAGGTGTGAATTTAAATATGTCCATGTATGTCAGCATGCTATTGTACTGCTGGCATTGGCTGCAGCCCACGTAACCATAGGTATGTTGGATACGGACGGATGAATGGACAGTGATAAAATAATTGAGACCAGTGATAAGAAAAAATTGTGTCACAGTTACTGATTCCGATGTAGCTGCTGTACTGCCTGGCATTTAAACAGAACAGGCCACACCAGATGTTCCACTGAAGCTATGTTTCAAAGCTGCCTTTACTGCAAATCAATACAGTTATGCCCCAAGATAATGTGCAACGTGTTGTTCCCTGCTGCATTACATCTTGGCAATGTGCCTGAATTTAAGGCCAAGATGTGAAGAATATTTTTCCATTTACAGAGAATGCACGCTAACATGGCCAACATAAAATAATCAAATTGATGTTCTGTGCTTTACTGTTGTGTAACTTGGAAAAAAAACATTAAAACATATTTTGTTAACATCTGCACGGTTTACTTTTTTCTGTATTCTGTAACGCATAGACACCGTTAGAGTTGAACATTAGTTAGAAGTTATCGTGATATCTGAGCCAGGATTGGTTTTTTCCACTCATTTGTTCCTTTAATGATTTATAAACCAATTTATTAACAAGATGTAGTTTAACAATGAAAGTAATTATTTGGCACTCCTAGACATAACAGATCTACAGGGGTTGGACAATGAACTGACACACCTGGTTTTAGACAACAATAATTTATTAGTATGGTGTAGGGCCTCCTTTTGCAGCCAATACAGCGTCAATTCGTCTTGGGAATGACATATACAAGTCCTGCACAGTGGTCAGAGGGATTTTAAGCCATTCTTCTTGCAGGATAGTGGCCAGGTCACGACGTGATGCTGGTGGAGGAAAACGTTTCCTGACTCGCTCCTCCAAAACACCCCAAAGTGGCTCAATAATATTTAGATCTGGTGACTGTGCAGGCCATGGGAGATGTTGAACTTCACTTTCATGTTCATCAAACCAATTTTTCACCAGTCTTGCTGTGTGTATTGGTGCATTGTCATCCTGATACACGGCACCGCCTTCAGGATACAATGTTTGAACCATTGGATGCACATGGCCCTCCAGAATGGTTCGGTAGTCCTTGGCAGTGACGCGTCCATCTAGCACAAGTATTGGGCCAAGGGAATGCCATGATATGGCAGCCCAAACCATGACTGATCCACCCCCATGCTTCACTCTGGGCATGCAACAGTCTGGGTGGTATGCTTCTTTGGGGCTTCTCCACACCGTAACTCTCCCGGATGTGGGGAAAACAGTAAAGGTGGACTCATCAGAGAACAATACATGTTTCACATTGTCCACAGCCCAAGATTTGCGCTCCTTGCACCATTGAAACCGACGTTTGGCACTGGCACCAGTTGAGGTGCACATTTAATTCTGCCGTGATTTGGACAGCTGTGGTTTTATGTTTTTTGGATACAATCCGGATTAGCACCCGAACATCCCTTTCAGACAGCTTCCTCTTGCGTCCGCAGTTAATCCTGTTGGATGTGGTTCGTCCTTCTTGGTGGTATGCTGACATTACCCTGGATACCGTGGCTCCTGATACATCACAAAGACTTGCTGTCTTGGTCACAGATGCGCCAGCAAGACGTGCACCAACAATTTGTCCTCTTTTGAACTCTGGTATGTCACCCATAATGTTGTGTGCATTGCAATATTTTGAGCAAAACTGTGCTCTTACCCTGCTAATTGAAACTTCACACTCTGCTCTTACTGGTGCAATGTGCAATTAATGAAGATTGGCCACCAGGCTGGTCCAATTTAGCCATGAAACCTCCCACACTAAAATGACAGGTGTTTCAGTTTCATTGTCCAACCCCTGTATCTAATAAATGAGGCAATCTCTGTATGTGTACCTGCCCATCTTTTCTTCAGTTTATCTCAACAATAGTTAATCCCATCTACATATAACATGAAGCCGTGAATTCCTGAGGATCCGAAGAAGTGCAGTTTTCGAAAGGAATTCTTTCTCTAGTTTTCTGAACCAACACCTGAATGCACAGCTAACTGAAGCTTTAACTTTATAATTTAGCTGAAGGCTAATGTGCATACGGTTTGTCTCTGTAACTGGGATCAGTTCCTCATTTTGAGAGACACTAAAGATACGGTTTTACATTCCACATAAACTGAACTGAAAAATGCAGAAACTGGAATTAGGAATGTCCAGAACTGTGAACATCACAGCACCAGCTGCATTAAGACAACAACTGTTGTCATTGATCATGCAATTAAGTCCTTTAAAATATACTGTAGATGCGACTGTTTTCACAGAATTATTTCCTTTCTGACCTTTCAACTGTCCCAACAGAAAACCTTTAGGCCACTACAGGTGAGAGCAACATCCTTTAGTTGTAATCTACCAACATGAGGCCCCAGCAAATGGGGCCAAGCCGCTGAAGAACTATGAAGCATAAAATGAAGCTCTGGGAGCACAGACTGAGGTGCTGAAGGGCGCACCAAGGGTGCAGAGTAACACATTTCATTTCAAGAGGAGACAGTCAGCTCTCTACTAGATTGGAGACAAACTCCAGCAAAAACAAATTTCTGTGCACACAGGCAAAGCATCTTAGTAAGGAGAAGGAAAAGACAAAGAAAAGACACGAAGCTAGCTAGTGGGGGAGAGCAAATGTCTCATGCTGAACAGTTAGAAAATAATCAGAAGCTGATCCAGGGGCTGACAAGTGAGCAGGATTCACTTCATCAGAGACAGCAAAACTGCAAGAACAAACCTCAACCTTCAGCTTGCCTCAAAACTCCAAGCTGCAGAGCCTTGAGACAGAAGCAGCTTATTTGGAGGAGGAAAGGAAGGAGATGAAAGACAGGTGGGTGAAAGATTTCTGCGAGAAATTGCCTGGGACTGTATGAAGAGCAACAGGACCAAGGACAGAGCTAAAGCTCTGGCACCACCCCACAGCTTCGAGCAGCCCACCTGCACCAACAGCACATTTTTCTATTGGAAGCCCAAATTAATGAATGCTCCTAGTGGCAGCAGTCCCAGCCATATCAGGCACAGAATAAGGCTTTAAATACTGGCACAAAGTGCAGTAAATTTCCATAAACTGTTAGCCTCAAGCCTGCATGTGTAATTTAAATACTCCATTATCTTAATTTTGCATTTTGATAGGGTATTTTCTAAAAATCTGGTAATTGGACACTTTCAAAAATTGCCTTGTCACAGTAGAAGTGCCAAAATAAAAGAAAAAGAAAATCTAAGAATAAAATTTCACTAAAAAAAATACCATAGATGTAAAAGTTAGTGTTGTGCAGCCCTCTGCTGTGGATTATAAATGGTCCTTAACTAACTGCATGACCAGTTGTTTTTTTTAAGCTCTGCTGACTGAACTGGATTATATTAAGGTGTTTCTGCCATAGCCATGGTTGATTTTGACAGGACAAAATGATAATTACATATATGTTAATAACAAATATGTAATTTAATATACATGTTTAAAGCTTCATAAAAAGGTTGAATTTGAACCAAAGGTTTACTCTTCAGTACTCTGCTTTAGCCATACCTTATAAAGTGGACACTGAGTGTATTCCATGAATAAATGACTGCTTCAACATGCATATGCACATCACCCACTCCTTCACTCGCAACATGAGGGTGAGCATCACTAACTAGACATGCACACAATATACATTTATGCCCTTGTTTACGCCGCCCACTTAAAGTCTGTTGGCATATGTAAAACAGCTGAACAACTGAAATCAAACCAGTACAAAAAAACAAAACAAAAAACAGATGGCCAAGGGCCAAGAGCCAAAACCTCCATCCATCCATCCACCCACCATTGTCTTTCGCTTATCTTTTTCAGGGTTGCAGGAGAGTCAAAACAGTTCTAGGAAATTTAATACAGCTAATGGATATAAGTGATTTGTCTGATTAAAGTATAAACCACCCACACTGAACATTTAACTAGTTAAAGCAATAATGAGACGAGTCCAGCAATGAATACTTTCAAAAAAAAAAGGCACATGCATGAATTGCTACATTTTTGGTAAGAAGGATTTGGCCACCTGGGACCTTTGTATCTATGGAGACACACATTTCCATATACATCACCCCACATTTTACAAGGTGAAACCATAACGTTAAACTGGGGGTATTTTGGCCTATTTCAATGCAAAAATTCTGTCTGTCAGATGAATAACACTGTCATGGTGGCAGCCTCCCCAACAAATATCAGTGATTGAACTCAACAGTTGAAAACCCTCAGAGGCAACTCTTATTTTGCATTCAGCAAAATTTTAAATATTTTCCTGAATTGTGGAGTTAATTTGTCAAACATTCCCCTCACACAATGACATTACACAGTTTACAGACACTCATCATGCACATGATTAACAGGACGTCACGATAATTTTGGACTTTTAATTTTTAACTGTTCTTTTTCCAGAGTGAAATGATTACACTGCATACATGTTTAACAAATCTAAAAAAGTCTGAATTCATTTTAAATTTTCTTTAATCCACATTGTCCTGTTGGAACACCCAGCCTCCTCCCTCGTCTTTGTGCAGTGCATCAGTACCATTGGCAGCAAAAAAGCCCCAGAACACGATGCTCCCCCCACCATGTCTGACAATGCTCTTAGATTTGAAAGCTTCTCATCTCAAGGTGACAGTTTGGGTCTTCATCCAGACTTTGGCAAACAACTTCTACTTACATACAACTGCTTGAACTGTTGGTCTTGGAATCTGAAGTTTTTTAGAAATGGTTCCAAGTGACCTTCCTGACTTGTGTAAATCTACAGTTTGCCTTTTGAGATCTGCACTGAGTTCCTTGGATGTTTCAATTGTTCAATAAAATCTATAAAAATGAGTTCTGTCAAACAAATCAATCATGATCACTAACAAGACATTAATTGGCCTTGTCAAGTTAAAATACGCTGTAGAACCTTCATCACCAATTATTAAAAGATTTGAGTGTATATTCTTTTGAGCCTGTGTGGAATAGAAAAAATCTCAAATAAATTTAAACTTACCTCAAATAAATTTAACACCCCACCACCACCCCCTGTATTATTAGCACTGCAACTCTAAAGTGTTTGCAGTGCAAACAACAAAATCGGAAACTTTCACTTGTGATCAGTGAGCAATGACTGTCGATGAAATTGGATCCTATTCCATTTCAACTTTTCATTAAGTCACTAAGCACTTCTGTTTCAGATTACAAAGTACAATTAACTTAAAAAAAGAGAAATGAACCAGAGTCAGAGCATCAGGAAACTCATAAAAAATCATAGAAATATTCCTATTGTGTGTCAAACACTTGCCTGATAGTTGACTTCACAATTCCATACAAAAGGTGAGATGTGCATTTTCTTCTTTCAGCTTGTTTAATTGCAGCTATGTGCCAAAGCTACTGTCTGTCATATCCTGAAGTTATGAAGGGTGCCTCTGAAATTACATGCATGGTTTGTTGCCTTTGCAACTGATGGGGCAGCTGCTGTAATGGGCTGTTAGTGAGCAGCCACACACCGCACATCCACACAGTGAAAAGATTATCCCTAACCTGACCGCTGCTCACTGCATCATTAACAAGTCAGAACCTGTGGTCCATGATGTCGTAAAGCACATTACCGAGCCGAGTCATCTTCACATATTTATTAATCCTTATTCCCCAAGGTTTGCTGTTGATCTCAGTAAATGTAACAGAGTTTCCTCCTTCCCTGTCTTGAGATTTATAGATGTGGGTAAAAGAAGGGTGATGTACTTTAGAATGCTGCATTTTTTATTATCTCATATTAAATACTAAATTTAAACGGAACAGCTCGCCAACGGTGCTAAGTGGAAGGGGGATTTAATTCTGTCATGTTAAACAGTTTATATTGTCTAACTAAATGACCTGTGTCTGAAGAGGAAAACATGAGACTGAGAATACCTGCATATTGATTCATTTAAAAAAATAACATTTTACAACATACCTGTAAATGTTGTGGTTATATGTTAAAGTTCTGAAGTCTTTTAGTTTAAGTTCATAACTATCCCAGAAACATTACATTTAGTATTATTATTATTATTGTTGTGTGAAGTTAGAGTGATTCGGTGAGAGAGGGATACAGTATTTCTATCTTCACGCCACACTGACAGCTTACTTTTTAAAAAGGGAGCTGAACATTCAGCTGCAAAATGATGACATTATTCTGGATTGACAGTGCATGTTGTGATGTCCCACAACTTCAACTCTATTTGGTCTGATATGAGGGCTGTTGATCTGGTGGCACTTCACAGCAAAGAATGCTGCTCATTTTTTCAGGATTTTGACAAATCGTTTTTAAATACTTGTCAGTTTCTTTATCACTTTAATCTGACTGACTGGTTATAAACACATTTTTCTGTGGTGTGACAACCTCAGAGCACACAATTATATCTGCTTTACATGGAAATTGGATGTTTTCAAGCAATGCAGTAATACAGTAAAAAGTATACAAAAAAATCTAGTTTAGTATTTAATATGAGATAGCTCTCTCAGAGATTTCAGCAGTCAGTTTCCA